>PVJX010004521.1:0-93964 GCA_004027295.1 Dolichotis patagonum
TTGGAAGAAAACAAGAGTCAATATGATAGAGAGTGAATATCTCCGATTGTCTAGTTTTGAAATTTTTGTCTCTTACATTGCTTTCTTGTGATCTGCTTTGCTCTGTTTTGTTGTGTTTAATTTTACCCTTTTGATATAATTGCATGTATATTTGAGTGGGTAAGATGGATGACCATATTGCTGTTTTTGTCAGATCGTGAAGCAGAACTGTTAACAGTCTCACTGTTTGAATGTCTACTTTACATGTTTTAACTTTGTAATTTGAACAACTATTTCCACGAAGTCAGTATGTAATTTGTCAAGTAATAATTTCTTAGGTTTTTTTGTTGTTGTTCTTTTCCTTTTTTCCTTGGAATACTGTATTGTTACTACCCTTTATTCTGTTTTGTTTTGTTTTTTTTCTCTTTAAATAAAATCATTTAAAAAAAAAAAGAAAGAGGAAAGGAAAGGAAAAGATTTTACAAAAGGAAAGTGTAGATGTGTGCGTTTCACTAGAAACATTTTGTTCAACAGTTTATCTACCAATTGCAAAATCTCAAGTTAAAGTTCTAATTAAGCATTTTAAAAGATGCACCAATTTCACTATCTTTTATTAACTTTTCACTAACTTCTAAGAAAATCACAGAAATCAATCATGCTTAGTTTCCAGCCTATTAGCAAACATGCTCGAAAACTCAAACAATGAACAAATTGCTTTCTAATCAAGCTTTCACAGGGATTTATGGTAACTGGGAATAACAGTAACTCTTTAATTCAGCACACTGCAGAGCTAAGGCTACGTTCCTTTACCTGCCACTCATTGCTACCATATGCTATTAGTAAGAGGACCCAGACAGAGGTAACCTTCCCAAACTCTATGTTACGAATTTTCTATTTGTCCTATAATGAAATATTTCCATTAATAAAATTTTACATTACTTCTTAATGAAAGTAATGCCACCAAGTGGGTTTGTCAAGTAAAATGATAAATCACTAACTATAATGTAACACAGACCACACACTGGTAATGTCAAAAGGCCCTGTAAGTGAAGTGGGTAACATCCATTGGCCAGTAAATACACTTCATTCCACACTTCTAGCTATGGAGTCTTACAAGTGAAAGGTTCTATTGCTTATCACAAACTGAGTGTTTGTAAAATTCTTTGTTCTGGCCACTTGGAAATAATACAAAGGTTGCCCGGTGATCCTCCTCCAGTTCAAAGGCACAACTGCAGAGGCTTTAACATAAGAATTAGGTGGAGTTTTCCTTTAACTCCTGGGGCAGATCAGATGCAGCCACAAAACAACACACAAGGGCCAGGGGTTTAGCTCAGTGGCACAAGCACTGGCCTGGCAAGTGTGAGTTCAGTCCCAGGTACAAAAACAAAAACAAAAACCACACAGAAAAAAAAATCTGAAACCCATCAGAGAAGTTAAGCTCAACAATCCAGAACAGCAATTATATCAAACTTTTTCTATAGCAATAATTTGATGCCTCAAATCACTGCAAATGGTAAATGTGCTATTCTCAATAATTAGGTTTTCTTGCCTCATCCAAGGTCATTTCACTATTCATTAGTGAAATTCATTTAATTTGAGATGTTAATGAAAAAAAGGGAAACTAACATAATTCAGCTCAGCTCTCTTTGAGAAGATTTATTATAAGGTGAATCCTAATAGAAAATAAAATTATTTTCTCTCCCTCCTTCCTTCCTCACTCTCTTGTTTTGTGTTGGGGATTAAATCCTGGACCTCAAGCACTCTGACCACTAAGAGACTAGCCCAATTCCTAGACTTCATTTTCCAACTGTGACAACTAAATCCAGTTACATTGAGGTTAAAAAAATAAAGTATATTTTACAAACCAGACAAGTCTGAATAAACATTTCTCTGTGAGAATCATACAGCTTTTGGACTTCAAACAAAATATTTATTTTCTAATCTCTTAACTTGATAAAATTTTTCTGCCTCTTTATTTAGAGTAATGAGTAAAATTAGAAAAAAAATCTATAAATACTACTAAAAACAAACTCAACATACCTATCTCCTTCCAACTTTGGTATATCTGAGCAACTAGAGGAGTCCTCCAGCCATGCTAAAGTTGGTCTCCTTGAGTCAACTCCTGAGCTTGGTTCTCCTGATAGAATAAGCTGTTGTACAATTGCTGGATCATAAGCATTGATTTCAAACTTTAAGTGCACCTAGAAAAATAAAAATTCTAAGTTTATAACTCACTCTTTATCAGTTACTACTCAGTTCCTTCAAAACTGAAACATACCTTCATAAGTTTAGAAACATCCCATATGCAGATCTTTCCTCGTTTAGTTGCAGCAGCTAGAAAATGAGGGCAGCTCCCCGACCCAAAACAAGATATTCTGTCAGTTCCATCCGTACAAGGAAACTGTGCAGGACTTGTTGCAAGTGTGACTGACAATGGCACATTCTGTGTGTGCTCACCTTTCACAAACGGGCAGTTCGGGGAATGTCTTTCATGTTCAGACCTTAACACAGGATGATGAAACAAAAAGGCAAACAATAAAGCAGTTAAATTGTATAATGAAACTACTAAAAAACCAGTGGATCATCACCTCTTTTTGTAAACAAAGTTTTCTACTATGAAAAGAACTAATCTGGGGCCAGGGACACAGCTTAGTGATATAAGCACCTGTCTGACAAGCACAAGGTCTTGAGGTTTGATTCCCAGTACAAAAAAAAAAAATTAAGCTTTTGGTGATGGCACACACAGAAGAGATCCAGCCATGCCAAGGACGTCCGTTCTTCTTGTCTGTAAGTGTGTTTTGAGCACTTTCTGCCCACTCCAAGTCCCCCAATAAAATGACTTGGACTGCCCCCAAAATTAATGTTACCAAACAATTCTATTTTATCAGTATCACTGATACATTCAACCATTCCCTAAAGTCACACATTAAATAACAATATTCAACAATAACAGTTGTTACTTTAACTACAAATAAAAAGTCATTCATAGATGAAACTGAGAAACCAATACTATAGTAAAATTCATGCTATGTTAACATACTGATACGTCACATATTGTCTACAGTGGGACCCAAGCAGGAAAGTAACTTATAAACAAAAAACCCTAAAAGATAAAGTTCACAAATTACATATTATATTCTTTCTTCTAAATCCAGGAGACCCAAATCTGTAGATTTAACCAACTATGGACAAAAAATAACAAAATAAAATAAAATAAAATAAAATAAAAATAATGGAGGAAACAAACTGCACCTGTGTTGAAAGTGCGAAACATTTTTCTTGTCATTATTCCCTAAAAGATGCAACAACTAGTTACGTAACATTTTACATTCTGCGAGTAATCTAAGGATGACTGAAATTACAGAAGAGGATATCTGTAGGTTATATACAAATACCACATCTTTTTACAGAAAAAACAAGCATCCTCAGATTTTGATGTCCACAGAGGGTGCCATAGTCATTATCTCACAGATAAAGAGGTACAACTGTACTTTCAAATAAATGCTCATTGAGCATAAAGACATACTAAACTGAGTTACTAGAAGACAAAAACATGTAAGAAAAATAAAGTGTCAGGAACTCAGGTCAAGACTGGCATGACAACTATAAATATTTTCTCAAATATTAAAAGGTATCAACCTTAACACAAGTATCGGTCCAACTTTCTGTTTTCTTTGTATTTCTTTCTGGTTATCTTTTCTTTAACTTTCTAAGCTTTTCTCATGTACAGAATTTAGAATGTCATGGGCCTCAGAGATACTATATGCTGACTGATGTTAGACACTGTAGACAGTCACCTTGTTCGCTTAGGACAAAAGCAAAACTGAAGACAACAAAACTATACTACATCAAAGGCAAGACAGTTAGTATATCAAAACCACAAAAGTAAGATGTACAGGCACATTTATAGAACTTAAGTCTATTACGCCCCAAAAGATCAAGACTCACCAAGGTTCATCAGTAGGTTCCCAACAAACGAGACATACACTACAAGTAAAACACATGGCTCTATCATCTCCAGAAGAAGCAGGCTGCAAAATGGCAAAATGGGAAAGGAAAAAAAAAAAAAAAAAAAGCCAGAATTGGTTAATCATTAAAGTTTTTAGTAAAGGACCTTTGCCAAAGATTATAATTTTAAGGAAAATTTTATATTGACAGAAAGAAAATTAGCCTATATTTTTAGGTATTAATGTTTATAAATTGTTTCATTTGAAAATAAGAAAATGACCATTTCATCAGAAAATGACCAGAAATCAATATAGAGGCATACATGTATTCAATTTTTGATCTGTAACCTTCCGGCTGCACTATTAAAGTATGTGAAATATAGATAAGTATATGAAGAAAAACAGTCTAACAAGTTTATTACTAAAAACTGAATCAGCACTCTGGAGGCTGAGGCAGGAGGATCACCATGAGTTCAAGGCAGGCCTGAACTACATAGTGAGACCCGGTCTCAAAAAACAAAAACAAACAAACAAAAAAACCCTACTGAATCTGATACAAAAACATTAAGAGAAAAAAAAAAAAGAAAAGAAAAACAAACCAGGCATGGTGGCAAACACCTGTAATCCCAGCATTTGAGGGATTTTTTTCTTTTTTTCTTTTTTTTTTTTTTGGTACCAGGGATCGAACTCACGACCATGCGCTTGCAAGGCAGGCACTTAGGCTGCTGAGCTAAATCCCCAGCCCCAATCCTAGCATTTGAGAGGCTGAGATAGGACCACCAATGGGTTTGAGGTCAGCCTGGACTACATGGTGAGACCCTGTCTCAAAAAATTTTTTAAAAAAAAGAGAAAGAAAGGAAAAGAAAAGGCAAACCAGTCTACCTAACTTATACAACATTCTTTAAAATATATATAGGACAAAATGTTATAAATATGGGCTGGGGATTTAGTTCAGTGGCTTAAGTGCCTGCCTGGCAAGCACAGGGTTGTTGAGTTTGATCCCTGGTACCAAAAAAAGAAAAAAAATATTATAAATATGTTTCACTTCCAGTTTTAAGACATAAATACCTAAAAATTATATATTTTATAATATTTAGTACCACAAATTTTTTAAAAAATAAATTTCTGCATAAATTATAATTTATACACATCAATAGTTTTTAAATACGTAAATGCATCATACACATTTTATGTGTATACATAAAATGTTTAATAAATTTGCAACTATATAGTAAGCACTGAAAAATACAATGTTTTGCTATCACAAAGCCTGTTTGGTGTTTTGTTTTGTTTTGTTTTGTTTTGTGGTGCTAGTGACCAAATCCAAGGCCTTAGGCCCACTAGGTAAATACTCTACCACTAAGATACAAATTCAGCCCCAGTTTTGCTATTAAAACATGAACTGAAACACATCTGAAAAACAATCACTGCTCATACTTTCCCTCTACTTTAGCTCAGTGAGGCTTCCATTAAATCTCATTCCCACAGTATTTCACCAACCTAATCCTTACACTATATTCCTCCTCTTCTACATAAAACTGCAACCATTTTTCTTAATTAACACTTTCACTGTCAACACATAAAACTGTGTGTACACCCCTGGCAACATCTAGATCTATTCCACTGTAACTTCTTAATCAGCTATTCATTCAGGTTGTATGAGTAATTTATATCTCAACAAAAATTAAAACTTTGGGAACAACCACCAAACTGCTTTATTGTATTACCCTAAGCATCTACTACTATGATATAAATGCAGGAATAAAAAACTGAAAATATGTATTAAAAAATAACATTTGCCCAAAGTCAAATCTAAACAAAAGCTAAACATATTAAGTAATTCAGTTATGACTTTTAACATTTTTTCCCATCTTATACAAGACAAAATATATGAAAAAGTATCATAATCAAAGGTATAGGAAAAAACAAAGCACACATACACATATAAAGGAGCACATGGCTACAGTGCATAAAACAAAATTTTTACAAAGTATTAAATGCTGCTGATTTTAGTATATTTGAAGTGGGTTGTTGTTGTTGTTGTTGTTGTTGTTGTTGTTTTACCTGATGGTAAAATCCAGCTTGAGCCATGGGATCTGGTTGTGCCCACCTATAGCCTACATGAGGCCATGAGGTAAATGTCTCCCGTCTATTAGCTTCACTATACATCAATGATCTAAAAGTAAACAGACTTTATGTAATTGAACTGAGGTTTAAAAAAAAATACAATGAAACGCCTATTTAACACTGCACCAAAAAAAATTTTTACTGGGTTATAAGAAAAACTAGGAAAGGTCTAATAACAAAATTTAAATTGTTATTTTAAACTAAAAATCATTTTATCAGTTATATCCTTTAAACTGGGTGAGAAAAAGAAAATCTAAATGCTGGAGTGGCTACAGCTAACAAGTAATTCCTGGGATAGATGAAAATTAAGCAGTACTGCATAACTACCAAGGAAAGAACAAGAAATCTGGAAATGGAGAGACAGAACAAGAAGTCTGGAAATGAAGACATAGAAAGTACTATGCTTCATCACATGTCAAGTTGTCCTTAATTGAACAAAACTACAAACAACAGTAATTTAATTTTTTTTCCTAAATTCATGTTAATAAGGATCTTCAAGTAGTGTTTCTGATTAATATAATTTTTGTGTGTTTTCTAAGTAGAAAGCAGTACCTCCTGCCTTTTTCAGAGAAATCCTTTTCCAGGACAGCTATACTATGTAGAGACTTATCAGAAAATGAAATTTCCATTTGTATTCATAGTAAAATACACCAGCTCACTCAAACTGTAACTAGTGGAGCCAAGTAATTTTTTAAGAGATAAGGAAATTTAGGAAAAGTTCAAAAGGTTTCAAATAAGAAAAGACTAGTAAGCAAAGCTTATTCTTCCTATCACAAAATAGTAATTCTTGATACAAAGGAAAAAGAATGAGAAAGTACAAAGGTCATCACAAAGAGACCAGGAAATATTCTTAAAATCTTCTCTTAAATTACCAAGCATTAGAGTGCTGGGCTAGCATGTACAAGGCCCTAGGTTCAATCTTTATCATCCAAAAAAGAAAAAAAGGTTTTGGGATTAGAAAAGCATTTCCATTCACAGATTATGTATGTCTTTGAGATCAGTCTTATTTTAAAAAGTCTCATTCACCATTAGACCCTAACTTAAACCTTCACACGACCCAAGTTCATCAGCCCTCATAGACTTCTCGATTCATATTTAACTAAACAAACAGGTGGGCATTGTGACTTATGCCTGGAAACCCAGCACTTGGAAGGCTAAGGCAAGAGACTCATCAGAAGTTAGAGGCATGCCTGGGCTACATAGTGAGTTCAAGGCCAGTCTGAACTATGTAGACAGATCAGTCTCAACAAACAAACAAACACAGTACACCAGAATCATATTTTGGGACCATTTTAACACAACCAGAAACAATAAAAATTCCATGTAATTACTGCATTGCCTAAAACAGAACATTTAACACAGCTTCCACTGATTTATTTAGAAAGCATACAACCGTTTGAAAAAAGAAAAGCTCTGTAAGGCTGACAATTTATGATCTCAGGACGAGCATTGCTCTCAGACAAGAATCTAATCACGTATTTTCCATTTATCCCCTCTCCAAACACATTTCAAAGTTATTTTAATGACAGCCATTGCACTGACCACCTAATATTCTGATTAAAAATTATGTTCTCTGCCATGATTAAAACAGAGATAGTAACATTACTCTAGAATATAAAAGTTCTTCTCAAAAGCTATGTAACAAAGTAATTTTAACAATATAAATAAAACAACTGGGTTAGAGATTTAGCTCAGCGGCATAAGTGCCTGCCTTGCAAGCACACGTTTGTGAGTTCGATCCTGGGTACCGATAAAAAAAAATAAAACAACTGATAGAACAGTCACCTTATGCTAAAAGACAGTGAGCACTTCAAAATATACGAGTCATGCCTAAGAAATAAAAAAGGAACTCATTCAGTAGTGTCTTTACTAATTGTAACACTGTCTGTCTATACACATACTTCTGAAAAACACAACAGAGTTTACAATTCATACCCAGTGAAAATGTAAAATGTTATATGGGAAGGAACACATGAACATTGAATCACAACTATTAAGTTTTACACTTCAGTATAGCATTCTAAGCTTTAGTGCTTTGTTTTGTTTTGGTGACAGGGTATCACTATGTAGTTCAGGCTGGCCATGAGCTCACTATACAGTCCCGCTGGCCTCAAACTTTATAGCTACCCTCGCCTCATGCTCTCAGGTGACTGGATTACAGACCTGTGCCACCGCCTTCAGCCAGTTTTAGTACTTTTAATGCCTAACTGGAACCTGAATGATGTCATCAAGTACATCACTTTTAAATTTTTTTAAAAATGCTTATTAACTTTTAAGTAGTTTCACACAAAACAGTAACTTAATGTCCTGTGAAAATAATTTTTTTTCTTTTGAGACAGCGCCTCGCTATGTAGTTTGTGTTGGCCTCAAACTCACTATATAGCCTAGGCTGGCCTCAAACTCTCAGCAATCCTCCTGCCTCAGCTTCTTAAGTGCTGGGACTTTGCCACACACCCAACTGAACTATGATTTTTATAACTCCAAGGGCACAAAACATAAAAATCAATTTAAAATTACTCAACTGGCTTTTTAACTTGCATTATTTTTTAATCAGAAAACAGTAAGTAAAGCTTTCCTTCCATTCAAATTCAAATATAGGCTTTAAATCTGTCAGAATTTATCTCAAAAGGGTACACAATTTCATCAATGGCAAAATAATTCTTACATATTGAACAATTATAATCTTTAAGTCTACTCAAATTTTTATCAAGCAAGAATTTTCAAAATAATTTTACTGCTTTAAACACAGCTAAAATATGTATTTTAATAACAGCAATTCAATTAGTATTTCCACTATTTTGAGAGATACAATCTAGTTTTCAAATATTTTGGAGTATTTAAAATCATAACAGAGTTTACATCAATTTTTAATTAATCTGAAAACTAGTAACTCAATCTCACTATCCCCTCTTGTTAAGTGAAGCTTCCTACCTGTCTACAGAACGGCCTGGCCCCACTCCAAGTTCTGGACGTGCACTAGGTAAGAGGTAAGACAATCTGTCCATCACTGAGGATGCCACAGGTAAGGCAGCAACATTTTGATTTATTTTCTTGAGTTCATTTACAATGGCACTGGCAATGGACTTCAACACATGATGAGGAAGATGAAATGTAACCGTGGCCCACTGAAAGAAAACGAGAATGTAAGAAAAAACTGCACTCAAAGTTTTAAACAAAAATCTTAAATTCACTTTATCACATGAAGAATTATTTATGTCTTAAGTCAGTTCACTCAACTACAATAGGAACTTGCCAGTATGTAAAAGAAAAATCCTCTCATTCAAGAGCCATGATAAGAAGCAAACTAAATGCCCTATTAGTGGATGAGTGGATAAAGAAAATGTAATATATATCTTTACATACAATGTAATATCATACTTTTTTTTTTGAGACAAGATCCCGCTATGCAGTTTAAGCTGGTCTTGGAACTTATCAGGATCCTCCTGCCCCAGCCTCCAAGTGCTGGAATTACAGGCAAGCACCACCACAACTGGCCTTAAATAGGTATTTTTAAAAGCACTAATCCGTAAAGAAAAAAAGTTTGGAAAAATCCTCAAGAATATTAAAATTATGCTTTATAAAATTGATCCTTTTTTTGTACCTGTATATTAGGGTGCAGTTTTTATATACTCTATACTTTGTGTTATCTTTAAAAAGAAAATTCTGTTATTTATAACAGCACAGATAAGCCTGGAAGGCATTACGCTCAGTGCAATGAACAAGGCACAGAAAGGCAAATTTTGCAGTATTTCACTAATACATGAACTCTAAAACAATTTAACTCTTAGAAGTAGAGAACAGAATGGCAGTTACCAAAGCTGAGGTGATGGTATGGAAATACTGATCAAAAGGTACAAAGTCGGGCCGGGGATTTAGCTCAGCCACATAAAGGCCACCTTGCAAGCACGTAGTCATGAGTTCAATCCCCGGCACCAAAAAAAAAAAAAAAAAAACAAGTACAAAGTCTAAGTAGCATTAACTTTTGGTCCTCCTATTTTACAGACTGATGACCACTGATAACAACAATATATTGCACATTTTAAAATAGCTAAAAGTCTAGATTTTGAACATTACCATGTCTGACAAAGAAAAAAAATATAAACAATGTAGTTCTAGATACTTTTCAGGATAGTTAGTAGAGGTTTTATTTTTAAAATGTTTAAGAAATTTTAAAAAGTAGGGCTTCGGATTTAGCTCAGTGGGACAAAGCACCTGCCTGGCAGCACGAGGTTTTGAGTTCAATCCCCAGTTCAAAAAAAAAAGAAGAAATTTTAAAAATTAAAAATTTTAATTGCGGGCCAGGGATATAGCTCAGCAACATAAGCACCTGTCTGACAAGTGCAAAGTTCTGAGTCTAATTCTCAGTACCAACAAAAAAAATTTAACTGCCAAATAATCATAATGTATTTATGGGACATAAATATATAATATTTGGTATACATGTCATGGAAAAATTAAGTTAACTGAAACAATTTTACTACTTATTTATGTGGTGAGAATGAATTAAGGGCAGTCTGAAATAGTGATACCCTGTTTCTAAAATAAAATAAAATAAAATAAAATAAAATAAAATAAAATAAAATAAAATACAATAAAATACAATAAAATACAATAAAATACAATAAAATACAATAAAATACAATACAATACAATACAATACAATAAAATACAATACAATACAATACAATAAAATACAATACAATACAATACAATACAATAAAATACAATAAAATACAATAAAATACAATAAAATACAATACAATAAAATACAATAAAATAAAATAAAATACAATACAATACAATACAATACAATAAAATACAATAAAATACAATAAAATAAAATAAAATAAAATAAAATAAAATAAAATACAATACAATAAAATAAAATAAAATAAAATAAAATACAATAAAATACAATACAATGAAATGAAATGAAACGAAACAAAACGAAACAAAACAAAATAAAATAAAAATAACTACATTTCCCCCAAAACAAGACTGAGTTTTATATTAATTTTTGCTCCAAAAGAGTCAAAAGTAAGATTTATTTTTATGTACAGTAATCTACATTTATTCAAATACATTCATGTCATTTTCCTCTGGAACACCATCCTAACTCTCCAGGCCCTGAATTCTGGTCTCTATTTCCTGTAGACCCACTGGCTCTAGTCTCTCAAGTCTACCAGTAGAGTACATCTGTCCTTGTATCCTGGTTGTTGTAGTCCACTGACAGCGCAGCTGTGTACCCTGGCAATGCAGCTGCTTTTATCCCCTGAATTCTTCACACAAGTCATAATCTCCTACAGGCAAGGCTTTATGAAATCTACAGTTAACTGAAGACTTACAAGGCAGGAATGGCAATACAAATTATGATGATTAAGAATGATGGCCCAGCTGGGCATGGTGGCACATGTTTATAGTCCCAGCAGTTGGGAGGCTGAGGCAGAAAGATTGCTGTGAGTTCAAGGCCAGCCTAGGCTACAAAGTGAGTGCAAGGCCTGCTTGAACTGCACAGTGAAACCAGGTCTCAAAAAAAAAGAATGATGGCCCAAACTGGGTCTGTAATCCCAGCACTTGGGAGGCTGAGGCAGGATGATTGCTGCAAATTCGAGGCCAGCCTGGGCTATGAAGTGAGCTCAAGGCCAGCCTGAACTTCACAACAAGACCCTGTCTCAAAAAGACAAAAAAAAAAAAAAAAAAAAAAAAAAAAAAAAAAAAAAAAAAAAAAAAAAAGAAAGAAAGAAAAGAAAAGAAAAGAACAATGGCCCACACAAAAGCAACAAAAAAGTACAGGCACCAAAATTCAGAAAACATTTATTTCACATGAGTGCATTAAGTACAACCATTGTAACACATGACGTGTTAAATTACGAAGATTCAAATTTATATGCTGGATCTCTATTCTAATTGGTCATTTGAAAGCAGTTAAGTTCATCTGTTTACACAGGTGAATACCTCTCAACCAAAGATTGGGTATTTATAAACCCAATTGGGTATTTATAAACACTTAATTATAATTTATATTATTATCTAAGTATTAATGCATCTTTATATTTAGTTATATATTAATATAACCCTAACCTTAATGTGTTGCTTCAGACATACCAAATGCATCTCTCTGGCTGACAATTCTAACTGGGGCTTATTTGGGGGACAAAGCTTAGATCATGAGCATCCTAAAAAATAATGGTAGGGCTTATTTTCCAGTTAGTTCTTATTTTCAATGGCAACACATCTCATATATCCTACCATAATTAAGTATCACTAAAGCAACTATCATTTCTCTTGCATAAACATAACATCAAGCAGGGCAAGGGATTTAGCTCAGTGGCTTAAGCGCCTGCCTGGCAAGCGTGAGGTCATGAGTTCAATCCCCGTTACAAAAAAAAAGTCAAGCACAAAGCAGGCTCTCAAATATATACATTCATAAAAATATATTTGAACAATTATCATTGCTTGGATATATAAAGATTCAGTTCAGGGCAACACACTCAGGACTTCTTCTCTGTCTCACTTAGAAGCTTTCTTTCCCCTAATAAAGATACTCTCTAAAAAATAACTAAATAAAAAATTTAAAAAGTAAATAAATATCACTTTGTTTCCCTCAATATTTTCTTGCTCTTAAAAAACAAATTTTAGTTCAGTGTAGTAGATGCATGTTTTTGACTACAATCACACAGAGCAGAATGCCCAACCTAACTTCACCATCAACACTATCCAAAGAAATATTAACCACAATTATTCAATATAACAAATTACTAAAGAAGTTAGACAGTTGAAAAATAAAAGAGGATGGGGCAAATCAGATTATAAAAAAGCTAAGTACTGTCGGAGATGGTTGTGCACTCCCCTGTAATATCAGCACTTGGGAGGCTAAGGTAGGAGGGTCACCATGAGCTCAAGGCCAATGGGGGCTAATAGTAAGTTCAAGGCCAGCCTAAACTACATAGTGAGACCTAGTCTTAAAAAGATAAAAAATAAAAAACCTAAGTATTATTCTCCCAGGGAAATGAGTCTATAAAATAATTTCATCTTTATATTGTCCCCAGATCACATCTCAATGATTTCTACTCTGTCTAGCATGTGGCCTAGCGAATTGCATTTATCTATATAACTAAAAATACTTATGGCTTGAAAATGACTTAAATTGCAGGGGGGGAAAAAAGACAGAATGAAAACTTCTTACCTAAATTCTAGCCCTAAAGTGTTCAAGGATACAAAGACTTCACTGAAAAGGAGACTGACTCTCTTTGAAAGAGTCTCAATAACATTCCAACTATATAATGTTAATCATCCTTTGTCTAAACTTTCCCCAAAAGAACTTGGGGATATTCATTACCTAAGTGACTGCAATGAGAAAACTCAGGCATTACAAGAAAGTGGCACTAAAGAAGACTGCCAACAGTTCAAGGCTAGCATGGGCTACATAGCAAGACCCAGACTCAAAAATTAAAACATGTGTGATGGTGCACACACCAGTAATCTCAGCACTTGGGGAAGCAGAGTAAAAGGATTGCTAAAGTTCAAGGCAAACCTGTAGTGCATAGTGAGTTCAAGGCCTTGCTCAACTACATGAGACCTTGCCTCAAAAACACACACAAAAAGGCAGCCATGGTGGTACATGCCTGTAATCTCAGCAATTAGGAGGCTAAGGCAGGAGGATCACTGCAAGTTCCAAACCAGCCAGGGCTACAAAGTGAGGTCAAGCCTAAACTGAACTGTCTCAAGACCTGTCTCAAAAAGGCCAAAAAAAAAAAAAAAATGAAAAAAATCAATGGAAACATTAAGAAGAATGAGTATGATCTATTCAGACTGATTTGAAAGAAATCCAAGCTGGGGATTTAGCTCAGCAGCACAAGCACCTGCCTGACAAGAGTGAGAGGTCGTGAGTTCAATCCCTGGTACAAAAAAAAAAAAGAAAGAAAGACAGACAGACAGACAGACAGACAAGACATGACAAGAGAAAAAAATCCAAGATACAGTGAAAAAAAAAATCAAAGTATACCGTGATATTTTAGTGTAAATACAACTATCCTGGAAAAACATTGATACAAAAGTTACTTAAAAAAAAAAATTTTATTTTAGGAAAATGACTTTTCCTGATTACCATAAATCCCTCAGTATGGAAACTTTCTATGTATTACATTCAATGGTAAGACTATATCATCATTTACAAGTATAATTCAAAAAAACAGTATTTTTTGTACTTTTTTTGTACCTAGGATCGAACTTATGACCTTGCACCTGCCAGGCAGGCACTAACACCACTGAGCTAAATCCCAGCCCCCAAAAAACAGTATTAAAATAAACTAGTGAAATATATCCAAAGATTTAATTCAAAAAACTCTTTCCCACAGACTTCCCATCCACCAAAAAAACAAAAAAATTCAAGGCAGTCATGGTGGTGTACACCTATAATCCTAGCACTGCAAAGGCTGAGGCAGAAGGTATACCATGATTTCAAGGGCTACATAGTCATTTCAAGGCAGGACTGAACTACACACCCAAGCCCTGTCTCAAATGACAAAATGGCAGTTCCAAAGATATAATCCATTTTCATCTGAGCTTAAAAATCTAACTAGGAAGCCTCTTTCACCAGTTTCTCAACCAACAGAGGGCCATCAGACACTCAGATTCACAGAAACCTTAGACACACAATGAGCAAATTAAGGTTAAACTTCAATACAAAAAGTTTCAGCTTTGAGGTGATTTGTGAGTAGAGTACATTCTGTTTTTTTAAAGAGAAAACACTCTACAATTAGAACATTTCCAAAGTAAAGGTAGAAGATTAAGCAAAAGAATGGAGAGGTCTGTTTTATTAAAACTTTGAGCAAGATAAATTTTTAAAAATTTCTTACCTTAGCAACTTTGTGGTTTGCTGCAGTTTCATGAGATGTGTTTTTTAAACCATCTTTGAGCTGTGTGATGAACAAATCATAACCCTCCGTACTAGAAACGTCTACCTTTTCTAAACATGCTGATAAGAGCTGCTGTGCCTAAATTAAAAAGATGATCACAAAACAAAAAAGTTAAATACAGATCCTCATTTAGGTATTTTAATTTGTGATGATTATGACAGGTACTATATAAACATACATTTTACTTTTTACACAACTCAATCACAAGATTTAAAGGGCTGCTATATAATTAAATGATATAAAGCAATGTAGTATAGTACTACTCAGTAAAGTTTCAATACACAGGATTACAATAAACCAAATTAAGAAAGAAAAACAGGAGACCAAGTATAGTGGTCCACCACATAATCCCAACATTCAGGAGGCTGAGGCAGGAGGATCACCATGAGTTCAAGGGTAGCCTGCGCTATACAGTGAGTTCAAAGCCAGCCTGAGCTATATAGCAAAACTTTGTCTTGAAAACAAAACATCCAAAGAGGAAACATGGAAATAAAAACATTTTAAAATATACTGTGCTTAAAACTTACACATGGATCTCTCCATGTCCTTAAAATGAGAAATATACAATGCTAACTTTATTAACTCATCCTATCAATCCACCAAATGGAACACAAAAATCAAAAACTGAGCATAAGACAGAAATAATTTCTCACTTTATTATGGAACACAGCATTATAATCTTTTACATCCTACAATATAATTCAAAGCCCAATTACTTTGCAGAATACTTTCAATTACCATTTGATGAGTATCACCCACACAAAAAAGAATTTAAGTTGAAATACTTAGACATGTGTACATGTGTCAGCTCCCCAAGATTAATATATTTATTATGTACAGCAAACATATACTTGTAATATTTTTTAAAATTAAGTAATGAAAATTTAACACTATAGAAAAATACCTAATGTGAAATTCAAAATTGAGGTTATTAAGAGACATGACACATAGCGAGGATTACTAGCTGTTGACTAATATATATTCTTCTAGGTTTTACACAGTTAAAAAAAAAATAAACCACTTCTTTTCCTGTCTCCCTCTCGCCTTGGTTACAGACATGCAACTAAATTCTAACTGGGTGAATACAAAAATGATATGGGATATTATGAAAGATGGAAAGAAAACAAGGAAAAGTAAGACACAGGAGAGAAAAGAGGAGAAACAGAAAGCCTCTGGCTCCCTAGCTTCTGACCGATCTTTCCCCATGACTAGGAAATGATGAGGTGTGGAGCAACTTTATAACTCACAAGCTCACCTAAATGCTGAAGTCAGCAAAGTTAGCCCTAGGCTTAGCTCCACACCGTTACTGCAAAGACATGAAACTACTTATTAAACCACATATTTGAGGATCTCTGATACAACTGTTTAACCTGTGCTAATGCACAACTCGCACTTAAAATACCACTTCAACAGCTTCAATTGATTATTCTATTTAAAGCTATAACTGATGAATCACAGAAGTACCCACAAAATATCCCTAATTGCATTTAACATCTAACAGGTTGGAGATAATATTAAATACTTATTTCAACTTACCTCTGTAACGGGCAGTTCAAGCTGAACCACATCATCCTGCTTCGAAACTGGAGTTTGCAGAGCAGTGTCTAACAACAAGATTCCATTAAGGTCCTTCCTACACCCTACTGCATAATCATCCACAAATACAACTTTATCCACAGCAGAAATATACTGACATTTCACCTGTCCACCTGGTTTAGCTGTCAAAAGAACAAAAATTCAACACTTAAGATTTTAAGAGCTTGAGTCCATTTCAAAATGTTTACATTGCAACTAAATATAAAATTCCAGGCTGGAATAAAATTGCTATAAAGGACATGATTAGGACAACTGATTAAACTGTAACATGTAGTATAAAGTATCAATGTGAAATTATGAAACTTGAAAACTACATTGCTGTTATAAAACAGAGCACCACTACTCTTATAAATACACGTTTTCTCAAGACGGCGGACTGGAAAGCACCAGAGAAAACAGCCTCTCTGAGAGTTGCAGTCAGATGCTGGAATACAGCATCCTGAGGAAGACAAGAAGGAGGGAAGTGGGTCCAGTGGCAGAATCTAAAGTATGAACTGAAGCCCACAGAGACAGTGAAGAGAAAAACTTCAACAAAGAAGGCAGGAACCAGCAGCACCTTCTTCCTGACACAGGACTCACTGAGTGAGAGTAGTAGTTCTCAGTGTGGATGCATGGTTACGGGGACAGCCGGCAACCTCCTAGGCCTCTGCAGAGACACATGCAGCAGTAGAGCGCAACAGCAGACATGCAGGATTGCACTGGCTGGCAGAGAGTGCAGAGGACTTAGTCCTCCTGGGGGATGGAGCAAATGGTCGGGGGCCATCTTGGAGATGGGCTGCCTAAGCTCAGAACCCAGAACTCCTGCTGGTCCCATCCAACAGCTTCCAGCTGGGCTCAGACCCACAGAAACTACTCAGGCAGCAGCAAGATACATTGAGTCTGGTTTCCAGCAGGCCTGCTGAGATTATGCACTACCACGCCAAAAAGCTACACTGGCTTGCTGGGACAGATCACAATTTGGAACTGTCTCCACAGGATGTCTACTAGTGAAACGAGAGAACTCTAGAATTAAACCGTTCTTCTTTTTCATCTTTCTACTTCATTGCTTTTATATGAGTATGAATGTGGTTCCTAACCTCTTGGTGGGTGTGGTTCCGTTCCATTCCATTCTCCCTTTTTATCTTTTCCACCTCTCTTTTCATTCAGTGTTCTGCACCAGTTTCCCAAAGTTGGCACAATCCCCCTTTGTCCTACAACCTTACTTCTAATCTCTTCCTCTTTTCTATTTTTTCCTTAATCCTTTTTAAATGTTAACCTCAAGGGCAAAACTGACACATTAAGGACTCATATACTGCATATAATTTTCTGGTTTGTTTTACACTTTGTTATATAATCACAAAGTGGCAAATTAAGGGGTTAGTTCAGTTTGTCGGTTTTTCTAGGCTGTGTTTGATGCTATTGGTACCACTGTAGCCAAAATTGACATAACTGTTGTAAATACTACTGGTCCTGGTACTCCATGACAGACACTGACTAAGGGTCACGGAAAATACTGTGGCACAGTGCCAAAGAACCAGGGACTGGACCAAACAAGAAACAACTTGTCATCTCCAACAAACTGAAGAGGTAAGAGGTATCTTTCAACAGATGCAAAACCCAAAAACGAACTACACTTGGTAGATATCTTGGAGAAGTAGTCCTAAAGGTCCTAAATACTACCAATACAGCAACCCACCATAGGCAATTTACAAGCATCACCCCAGGAATTAAACTTAAAAAAAAGAAAATAAAATAAGACACAAACAAAATGCAACCTCAGGCATCCAGTTTGCCAAAGGCAAATCCAATGGGCAGTGAGGTGGGACACTCCAAAAGCCCCCCCACCAGGACGCTCTGAAGTGCTAACAACAAAGCAACTGAAAAAAAAAAAAAAAAAAAACAAAGCAACTGAATGAGGCTCTGGAAAAAATGATATCAGAAATCATCTCTCAAATAACTACAGAGATTACCAAAATATACAATATGCCTAGCAACATTACAGCAGACACAGACAAAAAAAAGATGACTTTAACAAAATTATGGAAGCTCAACATAGGAAAGAAATGGAATCCATGAAGTAGATTCAAGCAGACATCCAGGAGAATAAAAACTGCACTGAAAGCCAGGTACAGTGGCGCACTCCTGTAACCCCAGCAAGGGGGGGGGGGGGTATCATTGCACATTTGAGACCAGCCTGGGCTACAAAGTGAGACAAAGGCCAGCCTAAATCGCAAAGTAAGAGAGACCCTGTTGCAAAAAGACAAACAAAACCAAACAAACAAACAAAAAACTTCTTCTCAAAGTATTTGAAGCAGATTATAACAACATGAGGACAGAATCTCAGATATTGAAGACAGGCTTACAGTTAGCTACCAGGAAAAGAAAGATTTGTCAAAAATAGCAAGGGACCATACGAAAACAATCCGCAGCTGCTACATGAGACAAAAAAGAGTAACTTCACATTGATTGGAGTCAAGGAACAAGCAAGAGATACCACAAATGATATTTAAAAATTGTTCACAGACATCACCGGACAAAACGTTCCTGACAAAGAATGTGACATACAGATAAATGAGGCACTCCAATTAGCCATGAGCAAAAAATATCTACAGTTAGGCATATCATACTCAAGATTCCAGAAATTCAACACAAGAATAGAATCATAAAAGCTGTTAGAGAAAAGAAACTAATCACCTATAAAGGACAGCCCATGAGAATCACAGCTAATTTCTCAATACATGCTCCCAAGAAAAGAGTATCTTTTCTAGGAAAACAACTTTCAACCCAGATTGATGTACCCTGCAAAAAAAAAACTAGGTTTCAAAATTGATGGAGAAGATACTTCCATTGCAAAGAATATCTGAGGAAATTTATGGTCACCAAATCAGCATCTGAAAATGTTCTGAAGGACATTCTAGAAACAGATAATAAGGATTATAGCTCCATGAACTCCAACAGAAGGAAGACACCAGGGAAGGCAAACAATTACAGGGAAAGGGGAAAGGTGGGGAGGAGGGCAGGAAAATAACATGACAAGGATAAGTCAATACATATCAGTTATAATCATCAATGTTAATGGTCCCAATGCACCAATCAAGAGGCACAGACTGGCAGAAAGGTTCAGGAAGCAAGATCTGACAGTATGTTGCATACAAGAAACACATTTAATTCAAAAAGAAATTCACAGACTGAAAGGTAAAGGGTGGAAAAAAATACTCCATGCAACAAGAATCCAGAAAAAAGCAAGGGTAACTATTCTACTTGCAGACAAAATGAATTTCAAGCCAAGACTGATAAAGAGAGAGAAAAAGAAGGTCATTACATCCTCATAAAGAGGAAGAGATAACAATCATAACATATATGCAACAAATACCACTGCACCCAACTATATAAAACAATTACTAATGGACATGAAAAATCAAATAAGCCCTAACACAATTGTATTGGGAGACCTCAATACCCCAATATCACAAAAAGACAGATCAACTAGACCAAAAAAATCCAATAATGAAATATTAGAACTAAATCAAACTTTTGAATAAATGCACTTACTAGATGTCTACACAGTGTTCCACCCCACAACATCAGAATACATATTCTTAGCTGCACATGGACATTCTCCAAAACAGAACACGTACTGCCTCACAGAACATGCTTTAAGTAAATGCAAAGGAATTCAGATTATCCCATGCATATTACCAGACCACAGTGCAATGAAATTGGAAATCTATGACAAAAGAAACCACAAGAACTTCATAAACCCATGGAAATTAAATAACACCCTATTGAACAACCAACGGGTCACAGATGAAATTGAAGAAGAATTAGACAGTTTTTACAGTTGAATGATAACAATACAACAAACTGAAACGTGGGACACAATGAAAGCAGTCTTAAGAGGGAAATTTATAGCAGCTAACTACCCATATCAAGAAAACAGAGCAAGTGCATTTAAGCAACTTAATGTTGAATCTCAAACTTGTAGAAAAAGAAGAACAAGCTAAGCCAAAAGCTCACACCAAGGAGAAAATTATAAAGATCAGAGCAGAAATTAACACACAAGAGACTAAAAAAAAAATACAAAGAATAAATCGAAGAGTTGGATCTTTCAAAGAGTAAATTTACAAACCCTTATGCAACCTTATCAAAAAACAAACGAAAAGACTCAAATCCACCATTAGGAATGAAAAAGAGTGAAATCACAACAGACACTACAAAACCAGAAGATCACCTATACCTACTTTGAAAACTTGTATTCTAATACGATGGAAAATACAGAATGGACAGATTCCTACATACATATGAAATGTACCAAAGCTGAATCAAGAAGATATAAAAATACTAAATAACCCAATATCAATGAAATTGAAGATGTAATTAAAAACCTATCAACAAAGAAAAGTTCTACAAGAAATTTAGAGAAGACCTAACACCACTACTTCTCAAACTCTTTAGTGAAATTGAACGGGAAGCAGTATTTCCAAATTCATTCCTGGAAGCAAGTATTACCCTGATAGCAAAACCAGAGAAAGACCCAACTAAGAAAGAGAATTATAGGCCAATTTCCCTAAGGAACACAGATGCAAAAATCTCCAATGAAGATATTAACAAACAGAATGCAGTAAATCATCAAGAATATTATGTACCATGAGTAAGCAGGATTTATCCCTGGGATGTAGGCATGGTTCAACATATGTAAATTTATAAATGTAATACAGCATAGTAACAAAGCCAAGGACAAAAATCATATGATCATCTCAAAGATGCATAAAAAGATTTTGACAAAGTCCAGCATCCAATCCTGGTAAAAACCCCGAAAATTGGAATAAATAGCCTTTATCTCAATCTGATAAAAGCAATCTACAACAAACCAACAGCCAACATCATACTAAATGAATGAAAACTGAAAACCAGAAACAAGAAAAATATGTCCATTGTCTCCATT
Source organism: Dolichotis patagonum (assembly GCA_004027295.1). Classification (NCBI taxonomy): domain Eukaryota; kingdom Metazoa; phylum Chordata; class Mammalia; order Rodentia; family Caviidae; genus Dolichotis; species Dolichotis patagonum. Next base: position 21,492 of record PVJX010004521.1, read on the forward strand.
CTTACTCAACACAGTCCTAGAAACTTTAGCCAGAGCAATTAGACAAGAGATAGAAATAAAAGGAATAATGATAGGAAAGGAGTAAGTTAAACTATTTTCATTTGCAGATGACATGATTCTCTACATAATGTAAAGACCCCAAAAACTCCATTAAAAAACTGGTAATAAGCAAATTCAGGAGTGTAGCTGGATACAAAGTCAACACTCAAAAATCAATGGCCTTCCTGTACTCAAATAACAAACTCAACTGAGAAATCAGAAACAGCACCTTTCAAAATAGCTCAAAAAATGAAGTAACTAGGAATCAATCTAACCAAGGATGTGGAAGACCTCTACGTTGAAAACTGCAGTACTCTGAAAAAGGACATTGAAGAGGATATCAGAAAATGGCAAGACATCCCTTGCTCTTAGGTAGGAAGAACCAATATAGTGAAAATAGTCATACTTCCAAACTGTTACACAGATTTAACGCAAGTCTGATCAAAATTCCAATAGCGTATCTCACAGAATTTGAGAAAACAATCCTAAAATTCATTTGCAACCAACACAGAGCTAGAATAGCAAAGGTAATCCGAGGCAACAAAGGCACGGCAGGGGACATCACAATCCCTGACACTAAATTTTACTATAAAGCTACTGTGATAAAAATGGCATGATACTGGTGAAAGAAAGAAAGAAAGAAAGAAAGAAAGAAAGAAAGAAAGAAAGAAAGAAAGAAAGAAAGAAAGACCCAAAGGTCAGAGGAACAGATTACAGGATGCAGAAACAACTCCAGACATACTACCCACCTTATTTTGAACAAAGGTGCCAAACACATTCACTGGAAAAAGCCTTTTTAATAAATGGTGCTGGAAAATCTGGCTCTACACATGCTAAAGATTAAAGTTGAACCACATCTTTCACCATGCACTAAAGTAAATTCAGAATGAATCAAAGATCTTAACATTAAAACTGAAACATTAAATCTGCTGAAAGAGTAGGTACAACTCTTGAAAACACTTGCCGGAGTAGGCAAAGACTTGATGAACAAAACCCCAATTGCACAGGAACTATCACAAAGAATCAACAATTGGGATCTCATCGTACTGAAAAGCTTTTGCACAGCAAGAGAAGACACCAACAGGGTAAAGAGACAACTCACCATAAGGGAGAAAATGTCTGCCAGCTGTAGCCCAGAGAATTACTATAGGGTACATTAAAGAACTCAAGAATAATCAGTCCTCCCATATTTAAAGACCCAATCCAAAAATGGGCATCTGAGATTAACATACACTTCTCAGAGGAAATACAAACAGCAAATAAGTATGTGAAAAAATGTGTATCATCACTGGTCATTCAAGAGATGCAAATTAAAACAACACTGAGATTCTACCTCACCCCAGAAACAATGGCTATTATCAAGAAATCAACCAACAACAAGTGTTGGAGTGCTGTGGGGAAAAAGGAACCCTTATCTACTATTGGTGGGAGTGCAGACTGGAGCAACCACTATGGAATCAGCGTGGAGATTCCTCAAAAAACTAGGAATAGAGGTTCCATTCGACCCAGCTATTCCCCTTCTGGATCTCTTCAGAAGAACTGAAAAGATCCTGCCATGTTTATATAGCATCACAATTTGTAACAGCTAGATCTTTTTTTTTTTATTTTTATCTTTTTGTTTTTTTATCGGTACCAGGGATCGAACTCACGACTGCCTGCTTGCAAGGCAGGCGCTTATGCCGCTGAGCTAAATCCCCAGCCCCGTAACAGCTAGATCTTAAAAACCACCTAAATGCCCATCAACAAAGGAATGGATAAAAAAGATGTGGTATTTTTCTGCAATGAACTACTCAGCCATAAAGAAGGATAAATTGGAGACTTAAATCAAGACACACATGTGTAAACATCATGTGTAAACATCATATTGTCTCCCTAGTGTGAGAAGCTGAAAAAAAACAGTATGTGTGTGTGTGTGTGTGTATATACACACAGATATACATACATACATACATACATACATACATAAAAGTTAAAATAGTTATACTACTGATTTCTCTGAGTTCACTGTAGAAAAAGATTTGTGCTGATATTGTCCTGACAATTGAATGCAGATGTCTTATGCTCTGGATAAATGATTTGGGGATGACAATGTGCAATGTATATACCATTGTTGTCCCTTCCTTGACTAATGTGTTTTGAGATCTTGCTTTATTTTTTTCTTCTTTGAAATAAAATGGATTTTTAAAAGAAAACAAATAAACACAATACTGTTAAAAAAAAGAAAAGAAAACAGTGAAGAAAACAAAACATTATGGCAGCCATTGCTGATTTAATATCATCTTCCTTAGAAGTCCTACCATGCTTCTACTCTGCTATTACCATCGGTTCTATCATGTTGTGTCTTATTGGGATTTTAATATATGTGATAGTATTAACAAATCTTTTTATTCAAAATGAGATATTATAGTAGCCATTGATCATAGTTATTCGGTTCAGAATGTCCTGTAATTCTTTCATTTTCTTGAATGGTTTTATACTCTTGTGTTATGTTTGATATTATTGTATCTGAAACTATGCTCAACTATAGCAGAGAAAGAGATATTTTGACAGCTACTGTTAATGTCCATGTTGTCTTATTGTAAAGTATTGTGTTGCTTATGTTGTTCTGTTCTGATCTGCTTTGTTCTGCCCTCTTTTGTTTTATTCCCTTTAAAATAAAAAAAAAAGTAATAAGAACTGTAGGAGTAATAAAACCCAAAATGCATAATTGCTACTGTAAAGAGAGCAAAAGAAAGTGCTCTAAAGGATATAACTGCATGTATGTTTTAAGTGTGGAAGACAGATGACCATACTACTGTTTTTGTTAGATTGTTGAGCAGAACTGTTAATAGTCTCACTGTTTGAATGTCTACTTTGTATGCTTTAATTTTGTAACTTGAACAAATATTTCCAAGATGACAATATGTAACTTATCAACTAGTCATTTCGTAGTGGTTTTTGTTGTTGTTGTTGTTTTCTTTTTTCCTTTGGAATTCTGTATTGTTGCTACCTGTTTTTCTGTTTTGTTTGGTTTTTTTTTTCTTTCTAAATAAAATTTTAAAAAAAGAAAAAAAAGAAAAAAAAACAGGGCCAGGGATATAGCTCAGCAGCACACACAACTGCCTGCCTAGCAAGCACAAGGTTGTGAGTTTGATCCCTGGTACCACCCAAAAAAAAAGAACAGAACAGAACACTGGATACATACACATGATATATGTAGCCTATTCTCAAACAGATTATGTACGGGAATAAGAAAACATAGTGAAACAGTTATAAGTGGTGGAACTGGGTAAAGGAAATATTTAAGTTATTTGTACTATATTGCTTTTGTAATCTCCCTCTAAATTCAAAGTCATTTTGAGATAACTGTTCAAAACTTTTAAAAATTAACTATTTTCTGTCATTTATTGCAAAACAATAAGCATTTCGTCAGTATGGACAATTAGAAAATAACTTCAAGCTGGGCACAGGGACACACACCTAGATATCCAGCATTTAGGAGGCTGAGGCAGGTGTATAAGACCAGCCTGAGCTACATAGCGAGTCTGAGATGAGTCTCAACTACATAACCCAGCCTCAAAAAAACCAAAAGTAAAGTAAACAAAAAGCTTATGAGGGCTTTATATCTGGAATAAAATTATAGCAAATACTTTTACAACCTGTTATGAGAATTTACTAATTCAACAATTACTCAAAAGACATAGTCATCACTATCATTGAAAATAAATGTTCCCTGATATTTCTAAAATTTCTCAGAATGAGAATTTGAAGTCTCATAAAACACTAAGCAATAGACAGATGTTTCAGATACAATTTAAAAATATAAAAAATAAGTCAGGGGTGGTGGTGCACACCTATAATCCCAGCATTTGAGAGGCTGAGGCAGGAAGAACACCAAGAGTTCAACTTCAACTGGAAATGGTGGCCGATGCCTGTAATTCCAGCACTTGGGAGTCTGAGGCAGGAGGATTATTGAGAGCTTGAGATCAGCCTGGGCTACAAAGTGAGCTCAAGGCCAACCTGAACTGCACAGTGAGGTCCTGTCTCAAAAAGACCAAAAATTAAATAAACAAAATAAAATAACATAAAATAACATAAACAAGGCCAGCCTGGGCTACATATGCAAGTTCAAGGCCAGTCTGCACTACATAGTGAGAATAAATCTCAAAAAAAAATTTTTTTTAACATAAATAATTTCTTCCATATAGAATTTCTGTAGGCCAGGGGGATTTAGTTCAGCGGCATAAGCACCTGCCTGGCAGATATGAGGTCGTGAGTTCAATTCTAGGTACCAAAAAAAAAACCAAAAGAACTCCTATAAAGGGACTTTAAAGAATGACCAAGTAGAATTATATGAGAGGAAACTTTCATGGACAAGGGATTCAGACACCAATATATCCCATTCTAAACTCCTACCACAATTCCACAGAACACTTACTTGCCCTGTGAATGACTCAAAACAAGAAAACTATGGAGTGGGGGCTGGGAATTTTTTAGCTCAGTTGTGTAAGCTCATGCCTGGCAAGCATGAAGTCACAAGTTCGATCCCTAGTACCAAAAAAAAATAAATAAATAAATCATCAAGGCTCTATATATCAATTTTTTGGATGTATAAGTTCTTTATTATTCTTTTTTTTATTTTACATATCAATTTCTAAAACCACCAATTAAACATGTTAATAATCAAGAACTAAGGCTATCTTTCTTAACTCCAGATTATAGAGTTCTTAAGCTCTAATACCTTGAACTAATATAAAACTGATGAGCAACTAATCCATTATCTGTATGAAATGAAAAAATTCATGTAATTTCTGTAGTTGAGCCCCAGATCTGGAGATCTGAGGTTCATGTTAGTATATGCCACAATAATCTCGGTAATACAGTAAAACAATATATTTACTGGCAAGACCAAGGCAGGAGTATCACCATGAGCTGGAGGCCAACCTGGGCTATATAGCAAGGCCCTGCTTCAAAAAAAAAAAAAAAAAAATTGGCAAATCCTGTCACTCAGTAAAACCAAAAGAAATACTACACAGCACTGGAACGCATATGCAAAATTCTGTAGAGATAATTTTTACACCTGTTAGGTTTTATTTTTAAATTATGAATCCTGTTTTGATGCTTTGGAGATATGTGATTAGTAAACCTACCATAAAAATTCTAATTTTCTTAAAATTTTCTGAGATAAATACAAAATGGAAGAACCCCCATGGTTGTCCAATGGATTTTCCACATAACCCTGGGATTTCATGAGCTGTCATTAAAGAAACCTCATGAGAAAATGAGAAAAATTCAACAATTTTCAAAAACTACTTGTACTATACAATTGTAGCATACTAAAGTAACAGACACTTGACTGAAGAGTTTCTTCAGAAGTCTTTCAGGCCCATATGGTATCATGCACAGAACCATGATTATCTGGTTGGTTATTTGGGTACTCAGTTTCTGATTTAAGTTAGGGAAGGCTATTCATACATATTGGTGACACGTTGCACAGAGTGGAAACAGTATAGTGGTGTCAGTCACACACACACACACACACACACACACACACACGGTTTATTTTAACTACTATGTATGCAAAACACCTATTTCCAAGGAAGGTCATATCACAAGGCTCCTCGTGGATGTGAATTTTGGGAGAAAACTACTCAATCCATTCTCCGTTCCTCTACTCTTTTACTCAGCCTAACAAATTTGACAGTACTGAGAAAGAAAGAAAGAAAGAAAGAAAGAAAGAAAGAAAGAAAGAAAGAAAGAGAGAGAGAGAGAGAGAGAGAGAGAGAGAGAGAGAAAGAAAGAAAGAAAGAAAGAAAGAAAGAAAGAAAGAAAGAAAGAAAGGAATTTAAGAGAGCTTTGGTGAGTGATAAAGCCTAACAATATGTTGGAGAGAAAATGTAGTAATCTGCTCCAACACAAAAATCCAGATTTCTATGAGGTAAAGTATCCTACAATTAACAAAGAACATTTTGTAAAACTTCTTACCTTCTTGCAAGTTAAACAAGCCTTCCTTAATTAATAAGTAACAAGACCAAGGACAGGTATTTTCCAATCTCAGTTAAAAATGAAATCCATGTGTACTGGCCCCAAACTGAGTATTTATGCAAGACAGAAGGGGAGAAAAAAAGCACAAGTTTCACAATAAAAGGTAAATTTCAACATTTATATTTAGTTACAATAATAATAATATTAAACACATGAAAGAGATGAAGTAACCAAGATATCTGTTAAGAGCCTGACTGTATCACTCAGTATGAAAGTGTCTTCAGTCTGATAATATTCTCTTTTAGGTTATATATATATATTTTTTGTCCTTTGCTATGGCTCATGTTTGTAGTAGTGTTAACATTCAACACTGCCAGTAAACTGTAACTGCCAGTAAACAGCATTAATTAAATCCCATTTTGGTGTAATCTAAAAATTCTTACATATCCTACACCATGTGTGTACTGTTCCTTGTAAAAACTTTGTACAAAAGTTATCTGTAAAAAGATGTTTAAATTTACATGGATAAAGTTTTTTAAAAACTATCAAACTTTAACAAAGAAAAAAATCATTGTTTCTTCTGTATCAGAGATCTGCACATTTCTTTTGAAAAGAGTCAGATAGTAAACAGGTTCTGCAAACCACAGTCTCTCACAACTCACCTCTGTCACTGTAGTGCAAATGCAGTCATGGACAATATGCAAGCAATTAGGTTTATACATTTCTATATGCAACTTACTGTATTTACAAAATCACAAAGCAGCCTGAGGGCCTCAATAGTGGTACACCACAGTCTGCAGACACCTGGTTAACATTAATGATTTCTATCAGTGTGCAGATTTGTTTCTGGGAGACGGATAACCTCACAAAAAATTGATGATGCACGCCTGTAATTTCAGTCAGCCTAAGCTATATACTGAGGTGAGATCAGCCTAAACTACATAGCAAGCCTGTCTCAAAACCCTTAAAAAAAAAAAAAGTTAAAATTCACAACCAAGCACAATGAACAGCTGAAAACTAAGGAAAAAAACTGGAAAGCAATCAGAGAAGAATGATACATCATTTATAGGGAGGGAATAATTACATTAAGAACATTATCTATCATTAAAAAGACCACTATTTAAGTACTGAAAAAAATTGTAGAAGAACAGGTCTCACATTAACAACTCAAGTGGCCCTGAAGCAAGGCCAGCAGAATGCTATAGCTGCTGGTTTCAAACAGGAGCCTAAAGAGAATTCTTTCGGTGGTCTGTTGGCCATTTCAGAACTTTGGAAATGGAATGGTCAATTCATTAGAAAGAAACAGCAGGTGAATGTGACAGACTTTTGGTGGCCTGCAGGAGAGAGACCCTGGCGCATTGGGACCTACACCATGAGGTTGACTCAGGGTGTTGGGAGAACAAGGAGCTCCTTCCCTTTCTGGGGGGCAGCTAGCTGTGAGGTTGCCTGGCCGCGGGCTGAGAATCAAACATGTTGTCCTGTGCCCCGTCCCGTGTCCCTCCCTCCCCCTCCCCCCTGCCTAGCAAGTGGGAGCCAGTGAACTACACATCTTGTGAAAAGACTGGCTATGTTATTTAGTATGAGCTCTCCATATGCAAGGATAAGGACAACCATTTGGAAGAAAACAAGAGACAATATGACAGATAGTAAAGATCTCTGGTTGTCTAGCTTTGAAATTTATGCTTTCTTACATCCCGTTCTGTTCTGTTGTGTTGTGTTTAATTTTACCCCCTTTAAAATAAAATTAAAAAAAAAAAAACTCAAGTGTCCTACAAAGAAGAGCAAAACAACTGAAAAGAAGCCACAGAAGAAATAAAGATTTTAAAAGATGAAAACAGAAAATAGAAAAACAAGGCTGTTACTGTAGCTCAGTGACACCGTGCTTGCCTATCATGTGCAAAGCTTTGGTTTCTTTATTTTTTTTTTAATTGATACCAGGGATCAAACTTATGACCACGTACTTGCAAGGCAGGCACTTATGCCGCTGAGCTAAATCCTCAGTCCCAAGCTTTGGTTTCTATATGGAGGATAGGGGATGAGAGGGGAAAGTAAAAATCAATACAAGCAAAAAAATTATCACTGAAACTTTTAGCAAGACTGACAAAGAAGGGCAAGGGATATAGTGCTAGGTCATGAGTTCAATCCCCAAACAAACAAATAAAAAAAAAAAGACTGGCAAAGAAAAAAAAAAAAGATGAGAAAATGCAAATTACCAATATCAAGTAGGAAGTGTTACTCCATAGATTCCCTAGATTTTAAAAGGTAAGAAATTCTGGGGCTGGAGATTTACCTCAGCGGCATAAGCACCTGCCTTGCAAGCACGTAGTTGTGAGTTCGATCCCTGGTACCAATAAAAATAAATAAATAATAAACTTTAAAAAAAAAAAAAAGACATTCTATGATGCTGGGCATGGTGGTACACTCCTGTAATCCCAGCACTTGGGAGGCTGAGACAGGTTGATTGTTGCAAATTCAAAACCAGCCTGGGCTACAAAGTGAGCCCAAGGCCAGCCTGAACTGCATAGTGAGACCCTTGTCTCAAGAAGAAGAAGAAAAAAGAAAGAAAGAAAGAAAGAAAGAAAGAAAGAAAGAAAGAAAGAAAGAAAGAAAGAAAGAAAGAAAGAAAGAAAGAAAGAAAAGAAAGAAAGAAAGAATTAATTCTATGGACAACTTTCTGCACATATGATGCATATGATGATTTAAGCTGTCAGGTAAGTTTTGTACTACTGATGTTAACAGGATAATCAGAAAAATGACATGAACAAGCAATGACCATAAAAGCAGACATCACAATTGAAATGTCCCAATTCCCTGAGAACCACAAATTCAAAATCACCTCAGGTGTTGAAACAGCTACTCTGAAAAATAGTATCAGAATTGAAAATCTTTCAAAAAATACCTATCTGCCCACTTGGTTTCACTGGAGAAATCTACCAAACAAATCAGAAACACAGAGGCATCTGGGTGTGGTACCCTATAATCTCATCATCATTTTAGGAGGCTGAGGCAGGAGGACTCCAAGATCTAGCACAGCCTACATAGTTAGTGACTCAGTGAGACCCTGTCTCAAAAAAATAAAAAGGGTTGGGGCTGGGGATTTGGCATAGTGGCGCATCACTTGCCTGGCAAACGTGAGGTCTTGAGTTCCATTGCCAGTATCCCAAAAAAAGGCGGCAGTTACAGCTCAGTGCAAAGGCCTTGGGTTCAATTTCCAGTACAAAGAAAAATAAAATCAGAAGGGAAAAATTGTGTCTGTACAAACATGTACTGTAGAGACGTCTTTTTCTTGTCATATTCCCTAAACAATGTAGTGCAACTACTGACACTGAAGTATTATAAGTAACTAAAGATAAGCCACCCAGACAGCAGGTGCAAACTGGGAGAACAGTCTGCACTTTTATAGAAGGGCGTGAGTGTTCACATACTTTGGTGTGTGCAGAGAGGGATTCTGAAATCACCAATTCCACACAATCTATTCCAAGAAATATTCATTTTATGAGGTTAGAAGTAACACATACTAAAACTAGAAGCACAAAACTGCATGCATATATTATGTATTGCAAATATGCACTTACGAATCTTTTTTGAAAAAAGAAAAAGCAACAAAAAACAACAAACCACAATTCCTCATGAAGATCAATGCCAAAAAACAAACAAAAAACCTCAACAAAACAGCCATTTATGATGGCACATGCCTATCCCTTAGCATTTAGGAGGCTGAGTCTAGAGAATCACCAGAGTTCAAGGACAGCCTGAGCTACACAGCGGATTTTAGGACTAGACTACAAAGCAAGAACCTGTCTCGAAAAACAAAAACAAAATAGTAGTACATGAGGATCAACTAGGATTATCTCAGGAACATAAAACTGCTTCAATATTCAAAAGTCCCCCAATCTAATCTACTACATCAACAGTCTAAAGAATAAAAACTACAAGATCAAGTCAGTACACTAGGCATTAGTAGGCAACATTCAGGGTCTCTTTTATTGGTCTCTTTTTGAGGGTCTTGCTATGTAGCTCAAACAGGCCTTGAACTCTTTAGGTAGCCCTAACTGGCCTCACAGTAATCCTCTTGCCTCAGCCTCACAAGTGCTGGGATTAGAGGCATGCACCAGCAAAATTCAGTTATCTCTGCATGATAAAAGCACTCAGCAAATTAGAAATAGATAAGAACTCCCTAAATCTGATAAAGGACAAGAATTCTACAGACGGCAACATACTTAATGGTAAAAAAAAAAACTAAATATTTTCCCCTTCATCTACTTAACAAAGCAATGATGGACATATCCACCATCATTCCTGGTCAGTATCATTCCAGAAGGCCAGGCCTGGTGGCTGAGGCAAGAGGACTGCAGCAAATTCTACACTGGGTTACACAGTGAGTTAAACACCAGTCTGAACTACAGTGAGCCTCTGTCTCAGAAAGAAAGAAAAGAAAAGACAAGACAGAAAGACAAACAGACAAAAGATATACAGATTAAAAGAAATGAAATATCTATTCACAGATTTGATTACCTATGAAGATTTTTAAAAAATCACATTTTAATTTATGTATTAGCATTGGTTTTCCATGGAAAACCAAACTTTACAAAGTAAACAAGTATATTTATAGTAACAAAAAATAAAAAAATTTACATAAAAATGCATAGGATATGTGCTGACAAATACAAACAACTGATAAATCAGAGGCAATATAAACAAAACTATGGCCCTGAAGCAAGGCCAGCAGATTGCTGTAGCTACTGGCTTCAAACAGGAGCCTAAAGAGAATTCTTTCTGTGGTCTGATGGCCATTTCAGAACTTTGGAAATGTAATGGTCAATTCATCAGAAAGAAATAGCAGGTGAGTATGGCAGACTTTGGAGGGCCTGCAGGGGAGAGACCCTGGCCCCTTGGGACCTACACCGTGTGGTTGACTCGGGGTGCTGGGAGAACAAGAAGCTCCTTCCCTCTCTGGGGGGCTGCTGAGAGTGTGGCAGACTTTCGGCGGCCTGAAGGAGAGAGACCCTAGTGTGTCCGGACCTGCACTGTTCGGTTGACTCAGGGTGCCGGGAGAACAAGGAGCTCCACCCCTCTCTGGGGAGCTGCTGAGACTGTGGCCGACTTTTGGCAGCCTGAAGGAGACCCTGGCGCCTTGGGACCTGCACCATGTAGTTGACTGGTGCCTTGGGACCTGCACCATGTAGTTGACTGGCGCCTTGGGACCTGCACCATGTAGTTGACTCAGGGTGCCGGGAGAACAAAGAACTCCTCCCCTCTCTGGGGGACGGCTGTAATCCATGCCCCCCCCTTAGCAAGTAGGAGCCAGTTAACTACACATCTTTTGAAAAAATTGGCTTTGGTATTTAGTATGAGCTCCCCATATGCAAAGATATGGACAACCATTTGGAAGAAAACAACAGACAATATGACAGATACTGAAGATCCCTGGTTGTATAGCTTTGAAATTTATTCTTTCTTAAGTCCCGTTTGTTCTATTTTGTTGTGTTTGATTTTACCCCCTTTAAATTAAAAAAAAAAAAAAAATATATATATATATATACATACACACACACATGGAAAAGAAAGTGCTCTAAAGGATATAACTGAATGTATGTTTAAGTGTATAAGATAGATGACCACATTACTGGTTTTGTTGGATTGTTGAGCAGAACTGTTAATAGTCTCACTGTTTGAATGTCTACTTTGTGTGCTTTAATTTTGTAACTTGAACAACTATTTCCAATGATGACAGTATGTAACCTATCAAGTGGTGATTTAAGTGTTTTTGTTTTTGTTTTGTTGTTGTTATTGTGGTTCTTTCATTTTTTTGCCTTTGGAATTCTGTATTGTTGCTACCCTTTTTCTGTTTTGTTTGGTTGTTTTCTTTTTTGTTTTTTCTCTTTAAATAAAATTAAAAAAAAAAAAAAACAAAAACATAGGGCATACACTCAGCCCAGCATGGTGGTGCATGCCTGTAATCCCAGCACTCAAGAGACTGAGGCTATACCAGCCTGCTTGGTATAGCAAGACCTTGTCTCGAAAAACAAAAACAAAAACAAATCATAGTTTCTATTATCAGTAAAAATTTCATGTGGTTTTTCCTTTTCTGTTTTCTCTGATACACCTTTTTCAGTTAACCAGTTGGGTAGTATTTTTTCCTTAAATGATGTGATTATTAAATTTTGAAATAATTTTTATATAAGTAAGTGGTTATAAGTAAGTTGTTAAACATTTTGCATTTTTTTTCTGAGATTGATTGTACTATAAAAAGTGATGCTGTTGAGTAGAATCATATTTGTTCACATTGCAGAAGAACAGAGTTCAGAGCTGTTGTAAATTTACTAATAAGGCACATTGTATAAGATACTTTATTTTTGTTTATGTGTCATTCTTCCTGTCCCCTGTTTCTTGGGGAAAACAGTGTTACCTGCAGCATTATGTATTTGTAAGTTATGGGTTTAGTTATTTAAACTAAATAATTTCAGTTTTGCTTCGCTCTTTTTTTGTTAAAGAAAAAATATATATATATATTTATAAAAACAAAACTGTCATGTAGTGGAAGGATGAGTCGTCACAACAAAACACAGTAGTATCTCTCAAATTAAGTCTTAAGAAAGTTAAATGCAATTTCTATTAAAATCCCAGGTGCATTTTTAAAAATATAAGCCAATTCCAAAATTTACCTGAAAACCCAAAATAATGTGGATAAAGAATGAAGTTGAGGGCCAGGGATTTAGCTCAGTGGCTTAAGCACCTGCCTGGCAAGCGTGAGATCATGAGTTCGATCCCCAGTACCAAAAAAAAAAACAAAAAAAGAATGAAGTTGGATAATCCCAGTACTTGGGAAGCTGAGGCAGGAGAAACATTTGCAAGTTCAAGACCAGACTGAGCTACAATATGAGCCTAAGGCCAACCTGAACTGCGTAGAGAGACCTTGTCTTGAAAAAACAAAAAAAAGAAGTTGGACAAAATTGCATGACTTTTAAGACCCACTAAAAAGTTACAATATGGACTGGGGGTTTAGCTCAGCAGCATAAGTGCCTGCCTGACAAGCGCGAGGTCATGAGTTCGATCCTCGGTTTAAAAAAAAAAAAGTTATAATGCAATACAGGCAAAGACATAAAGCTCAACAGAGCACAGAAAGAACTGTATAAATATGACCATCTGACTTTTTAAATTATTTAATTATTGTAAAATGTGACAAAATTTACCACTTCAACCACATCCATGTACTGTTTAACCATTCACATTATTGTTTAACTAACACTATGGCTCTTCCACAGGTTTTTATCTCGCAAAACCAAAACTCTAAACCCACTAAACAACAGCTTCTCTTTAACCTCTCCTCTCAACCCACTCACTATCTTACTTTCTGTGTCTTGAGTTTTACTACTCTCAATACCTCATATGAATGGAATCACTCTGCAGTTTTCCTTCTGGAGAAGCTCATTTCAATTACCATTATGTCACCAAGGTTTATCACAGTGCAGCATGTGTCAGAATTTCCTTCCTTTTATCTGATCACCCAACAATGACTACTTGGGTGGCTTCCACCTTTTGGTTATTCTGAATAATGCTGCTATAAACAGTGGAATATAAATATCTCTGCTTGTCTATTTTCAATGCTTTTAATATTTACCCAGAAGCAAAACTCCTGGATCATATAAAAGATAAAAGCTGTATTTGTAATTTCTGATAAACATCCATACTGTTTTCCGTAACAGCTGTATCTATGCTTGAGAGTCCCAATTTCTCCACATCTTCATCAACACTTCAGTAGCTGTTCTAACAGGTATAAAGTCATGTTTCTTTGTGACTTTGGTTTGCATTAATGTTTAGCGATGTTCAACATTTATGTGTCCGTTGGTACTCTGTGTATCTTCTTTGGAGAAATGTATATTCCAGTCTTTAGCTTATTTTTGAATTGTTGAGTTTTAGAAGGACTCTACATTCTAGATATTAACCTATGATCATATCTATAATTTGCAAATACTGTCTTATACTCTGGTGACAGTATCACTTCTGTTGCAAAATTTGTAAAGTTGTCAGTAAGCTCAATTTGCCCATTTTTTTTCCTTTTGTTGCCCACACCTTTGATAATCATATCCCGAAAAACCATTGCCAAATACAGTGTCATTGGGCTGGGGATATAGCTCAGCAGCACTTGCCTGGCAAGTGTGAAGTCATGAGTTCCAATCCCCAGTACCAAAAAATAAAACAAAATAAATGCAATGTCATTAACTTTTCCTCTAAGCTTTCTTCTAAGATTATTTACTAGTTGTACTTCTTACATGAAGGTTGATCTTTGATCCATTTCAGTTTTTTATGATGTGAAGACTCAACTTCTTTTGCATGTAGCCATCCGATTTTTCCAGAACCATTTATTAAAGACCCTCTTTTGTTCCAATGAATGTTTTTGCCTCCTTGTCAAAAATCATAAAGGATATATGCAAGGGTTTGTTTCTAGGTTTACATACCCTAAAGATACACAACTTTACATTCACGTAAAAACTTGTACTCAGATGTTTCTAGTAAATCTTCATAATTACCAAACACTGAATATATCCAAATCTCTTTCAAGAAGTAACAGACTAAGCCAGGTGTGGTGGCACACTCCTGTAATCCTAGCACTTGGGAGGATTTGACAGGAGCATCATTTGCAAATTCATGACCAGCCTGGCTACAAAGTAAGCCCAAGGCCGGCCTGAACTGCACAGTGAGACTCTGTCTCAAAAAGACATACACAAAAAAGTAACTGTCTAAATAAACTGTAATATAGCTAAATAATGGAATACCATTCGTAATAAAAGGAAATGAACTGTTGATATACACAACTTGAGTGAATCTCAAGGCATTATTACATTAAGTACAAGAAGTCAATGTCAAAAAAGTATATGCTGCGTTGATTCCATGTCTATGACATTGTAGGAAAGAGAAATCTATTATATGAAGTTTCTGTAGCTTAATGGTTGCAAAGAGGTAGTAGTGTTGGGACAATGTGATGACAAAGAGATACCACAAACTTTTTCAGGTATTCAAATTACTCCATATTCTAGAGAGACCCTGGCATGTTGGGACCTGCACAGTGCGGTTGACTCGGGGTGCTGGGAGAACAAGGAGCTCCTCCCCTCTCTGGAGGGGTGGCTGAGAGTGTGGCCAACTTTCAGCAGCCTGAAGAACTTTCAGCAGCACATCAGGACCTGCACCATGGGGCTGACTCGAGGTGCCAGGAGAACAAGGAACTCCCTCCCTCTGTGGGGGGCAGCTGAGAGTGTGGCAGACTTTCGGCAGCCCGAAGGAGAGACCCTGGTGCATCGGGACCTGCACAGTGAGGTTGACTCGGGGTGCCCAGAAAACAAGGAACTCTTCCCGTCTCTGAGGGGTACTGTGATCCTGCTGCGTGTGGGCTGAGAATCAGACATCTCATGTTGTCCTGTCCTCCCCCCTGCCTAATAAGTGGGAGCCAGCGAACTACACATCTTGTGAAAAGATTGGCTATGTTATTTAGTATGAGCTCTCCATATGCAAAGATAACAACAACCATTTGGAAGAAAACAACAGACAATATGACAGATAGTGAAGATCTCTGGTTGTCTAGCTTTGAAATTTATGCTTATGTCCCATTCTGTTCTGTTGTGTTTAATTTTACTCCCTTTTAAAATAAAATTAAAAAAAAAATTACTCCATGTTCTGATTGATAGCTAGATGAATGTATGCATGTGTGTAATGTACTAGTGCACCAAAAAACTTGGGTGATTTTATCTTATGGTCATTAAAAAATGTTTTTGTTTTACGCCAACCATGCCTGGCTCACAATTTTTCAAAAAATGTATCTTTTAAAATACAATTTTATATATAATATATAATATATAATATATAATATATAATATATAATATATAATATATAATATACACACACACACACACACAAAATCTTTTAAATCAGGCATGGTGGCACACTCCTGTAATCCCAGCATTAGGGAGGCAGAAGGAGGATGATCACTACAAGTTCCAGGCCAGCTGGGCTACAAAGTGACTTTAAGGTCAGTCTAAATTGCACAGAAAAACCCTGTTTCAAGTAGACCAAAAAAAAAGTATATATTCATTGAATTTTTATTTTTATTTGGTGCTCATATTTGCAATTATTTTAATATAAATAACAACATAACTACAGAATGACTGTCAGAGACCCCTCATCATTCCTCACAAAGTCTTGATTTTAAAGCAGTCCAAGTAAATTCCATCAAAATACGATGAAAATCCACCCAGCCGTTTATGCCTATAGTAACAGGCCAACAGAAGTTAGTTCCCTGGATAGCTACACTGCTACTCCCATCATTGGATCTTTGTTCAACTGCCACCTCAGATCTCCCAGTCCACTTTAGAACACAGACACCCACTCTCATACCAGTTTTAATTTTCCTGTAAGAATTTATCAACACCTAACACCGAGGGGGGGGGGTTCCCAGCTAAACCATGAGCTCTAGGAAAGCCAGTACTACTTTTAACTGCTTTAATGGATGTATTACCAGTGCTTCACATACAATACACATTTTTTGGATCAGTTAACCATTTTATATGTTTCTTTTTTTTATATACCAAGGATCAAACTCGAGACCTCACATTTGCCAGGCAGGCGCTTACACCACTGAGCTAAATCCCCAGCCCTATATGTCTTTGATTAAGTTATGGTATGATGAAATACAGTACTCTGTTTTCAATACAACATGAAACAAAACATTTTTAAGTACTTAAACTAGCGGATCTAATGACATAAACAGCCCCATCATCTTTGCCCTCCTCTCCCTTTTCTTCTTCCCCCTCTTCCTCTTCTAATATGAGATCATTCCCAACTATACTGGAATAGTCTTTTGATGGAAAAGTAGCAGAGAGCTTAGCTGATTAAAAAGAAATTATAGCAAAAGAAGACAAAATAGAAAACAAAAGAAATTTAGCCTTCAATATATCCCTGCTGGCTACAAGCATATTACAATATACAGTCACTAAATACAATCTTTCAAACAACCAGGTAGGTTTTATTACCAACTAAAAATGTTTTTCTTACACAGAAAAATGTTTATGGTTAAACGGAATATTAATAAATTCAAATGAAAACTGTCTTTCATACCAAATGATTTTGTTCATCTCAGGTCCTATGTTTAAAGTTAAACCTCTAATCCTAGCTGCACATTAGACAGCTGGTATGCTTTTTTTTTTTTTTTTTTTTTTTTGTATCACAGATCGAACTCAAGACTTTGTGTTTGCCACGCAGGCACTTATGCCTGCTGAAATAAACACCTGGCCCGTGGCATGCTTTTTAAAGGGAAAAAAATGTGCGTAGTCTCTGCCCCAAACCATTCAAGTCAGATTGCTGGGGCTCAAACAGGGCAATTTTTAAAAGCTCCCCTGACGATTCTAGTAAGTAACCAAGGCTGAGAACTTCTGCCCTGTGCCATAGCCCCAGTCTTACCATTCTTTAACTACTTCATAAAGTAAAAATACAGCAGCAAATCATCAAGATTTAAATTCCTGATGCCCACAATAAAGCTCAAAGAGGACACTGTAATCTTCTTCCCTCTAAAATTTGTATTGTTTTCTCTAAAAAAGCATAACATTTATTCTTCTAAAACACATCCCATGCATTTCCAGACCATGTTAAGTGAAATCAGACAAGTTTATATAACACATATGTTCTCTTATATTAAAAAAAATATATAAGTAACATAAAAAGCAAATAAAGGATGAATAGTAAGAATCTAAGAGATAGGTTTTTTTTTTTTTTTTTAAGAGCAGGAAAATTTATTGGAGAAAAACAAAAGGGACTAGGAAGGCTCTTGAGAGGGGCGGGGTCCAAAAGGGCTGACCTAGGAGATAGGTCTTTTGCAAATAGGAAAAGGATCTAGAGATTCAGGGAGGAAAATAGGGAGGGAAGGGGAAAGAGAAGTAAAAAGAATTATGTGCTCTGTACATGTACCAACTCCCTACGATAAATGTACTATGTACTATAAACATGTATTAATAAAAATTGTTTCAATTAAGTAAAATACATCTTGATTTAACATATTCAACCTTGATCATAATTACAGCTTTTTAAAAGGACTGTCAAAAAAAAAGCACTATACTTTCCCCAAAAAAAGCACTATCCCAGTCAAACTGTTTAATATAGATGTGCTTTATTCTTTTATTACATTTATACCTTCATTATTTCCTTTCTTTTTGTAATTTATAGCTTTATTAACCCCTCTTCTATACAGCAGAAGATCATCTTAACCTTTTTGTATCTCTTACAGCTGAAGTACTACAGTTCACAAAGGTTTTCTATAATCATTATGTTATCAGGTAATATTGGCTGGGCTAGTATTATTAGTCCTTCTTACTAACAGAAAAGGGCTGGCAAAACATGCCCTTTTCACAAGTCCATGGACAGTACAATGCGTATGTCAGACAGGTATCTCCTGCCTGGTTGATGGCTGGTTCACTGTGCACCACATTACAGAAATCTATTATTGGCTGTGTTCTACCAGTAGTAGTTACAGCCAACACACCTAAGGACTGAATACAGAATGATCAACAATCTGAGTATGGTTACGACTACAGATTTCCAGTTTTAAAAGGAAATACAGGCACAAGATATACAATAAATATTTTAACTTTGCACCCTACCAAGCTCCCACTGAAAAGACAGTTAAAGAAAGAAAAAAAGAGGCATTAAACAAAGCCACAAAAACAAACAAAGTGAAGAGGTGAGAGCAATAAGAAGGGCAACTAACTTGTTGCTAGTCCTCACTCCAAAAATCTCAAAACTAAGCCAGCAGGGAGAAAAGTTCAAAGCACATGTAATATTTTCAAATATCCAGGTAAATGAGGTCTACAGTTAAAAATGTAGCTTTGCCCTTCAAATTTCAGCTGAAACACTTCTGGAAAGCCTTCAAACTGGGAGGAGGTTTTTTAAAATTCATTTTATTATCCCCACACTGCAGGCAAACATTTGTTGAATTGAATGATATAATTTAAAACATCAACACAAGCCTGTCATGGTGGCTCAAAAAGAGATCAAGTTGGCAGAAATAAGTCTGATTATACCAGGCTGGTAGGCTACACCTATACCTCCAAGTATTCGTGGGACTGAGGCAGAAGGATGGCAAATTCAAGGTCAACCTGAGCAAGACCTTGTCATAAAATAAAATAAAGTAAGAAAGTAAGAAAGTAAGAAAGTAAGAAAGTAAGAAAGTAAGAAAGTAAGAAAGAAAGAAAGAAAGAAAGAAAGAAAGAAAGAAAGGTTTGAGCAGTAGCAGTAGGTCCCACAGTTGTAATCTCAGCACTGTGGGAGGCTGAGGCAGGACAGCAAGTTAGAGCACAGCCCGGGCAGCTTAGCAAGACCCTGCCCCAAAATTTTAAATAAGATAAAAAAGGCTGGGGATGTAGTTCGGAGATAAGGTGCTAGGTTCAACCTTCAATACTAAAAATTAGGGAAAGGGACCGCTGGGGATGTGGCATGTACAATTTTTCAATCTCCAATTTCATACCATCGAAACAAAAAACACTGGCCAGGGAATGTTGCTCAGTAATGGTGTTTGCTCAGTGGGAGCAAGGCCCAGGGTTCAATCCTTGGTACAAAACAAAATAAAAATCTTACCATTAAGTATTAGTTTTAAATCTCTGTAAACATACCTTTAATCATATCATTGTATCATAACCTACAATGGCTGTCAACTACTGACATCAAGTCCAAATTTCTCTAAAGAATACATCATGCTCTTGTCTTCCCTTGTCTGTATCTAAGCTTTGAATGTAATGTAATCATTCCCCACGTATATCCTGAAAGTAAATCCCTCCACAATACTTCTAGTCCACTCTGAAGTCACGATGTTTTTGAAAAGCACATCTCTGTACCTTGACTTAGGATGATTTTTCCCTTTTAACATTCCCTTCTCACTACGTCCATCTTTCAAAACTAATCACACTACCTTCTTTGAGAAGCTTTACTTCCTACAGCTGGAAGAAACTACCTTGTCTGTATTCACCACTCCCTCCTGTATTCAGGCAGCACCTGATCTGTTTATACTATGACACTTATAACACTATGTTAAAATGGCTTAGTAAAAACATTACAAACCCTCAAAGAAAACATGCTGCCTCTTATGAGTCTCAATGCCTAACACATGTTCAATAATGCCTGTACAAACACCAATCAATTGGCATTTCATACCTACCTGCTCTTTTAACAATTCAAGTCCAAAAATCAGTTAATTGATATAGTAACACACACTACTGGATACAAAAACTATTGCTCTTTTGTCTAGTATAGGTCATCAAATCACAGTTCCATACAAATGAAAAACCTAAACATCACACATTTCCAAAAGAATATCTAGAGCAAAAGAATTTTTAAAAAGAATTTCCTCATCTACTTCTACCACAAGGATTTTTTAAAAAGAAAAAGCACTAATAGAACACTTGCTATAAAGAAAGCATAGTTTTGTTTGGGCGGAGGGTGGTGGTGTTGCTATTTTTTGTTTCTTGGGGTTTTTTGCCTTTTTGAGACAGGGTCTCACCCTGCAGTTCAGGATCACCTTGAGCTCACTTTGTAGCCCAGTCTGGTCTAGAACTCGCCATGATCCTCCTGCCTCAGCCTCCAGAATGTTGGGATTACAGGCATGCCCTACCACGCCCAGCAAGAAAGCACAGTTTGAAAACAAAGCAAGCAAGCATAGGAAGCTTTACGGGTATTCATTTTAATTCTCACATTCACTTGACAAGGCAAATAGCATTATAGCACTCATTCTATAGATCAACTTCCAATGTTAAAAAAGAACTGAGGCTTGCAGCCAGGTGCACAGGCACGTGCCTGTAATACCAGCACTCAAGAGGCTCAGGTAAAAAGACCGCTCCAAGTGTGAGGCCAGCCTGATCAACACTGTGAGTTCAAGGTCAGCCTGAGCTACAGAGTTAGGCCCTGTCTAAAAAATACAAACAAAAAAAAGAACCAAGGGTAAAAGCTCAAGTTCCTGGGCTCCTGAGTCTGATACTGTTTCTCACTAATGTCTTAAAACTGTCTCTGACCAGGATGAATTCTCCATTAAAACAACACTATATCTGAGCAGTCAACAATTAGGAAAATCTAAGAAGTAAAAAATTTGAATAAATAAACAGGATCTTCAAAACAGCAGAATATTTAAAAACTGATCTTAACATAAATTTGCTATAATCACAGAAGTGTTTTGCTAATAATATGGTAAACCTCTGACATAAACTAGGTCATCATTAGTATCACTAAAATCTTATTAACTATGGCCCTGAAGCAAGGCCAGCAGATTGCTTGTAGCTGCTGGTTTCAAACAGGAGCCTAAAGAGAATTCTTTATGTGGTCTGTTGGACATTTCAGAACTTTGGAAATGGAATGGTCAATTCATCAGAAAGAAATAGCAGGTGAGTATAGCAGACTTCAGGGGGCCTGCAGGGGAGACCCTGGCGCCTCAGGACCTGCATCGTGCGGTTGACTCGGGGTTGACTCGGGGTGCCGGGAGAACAAGGAGCTCCACCCCTCTCTGGGGGACGGCTGAGAGTATGGCAGACTTTCGGTGGCCCGAAGGAGAGAGACCCTGGCATGTTGGGACCTGCACAGTGTGGTTGACTTGGGGTGCCAGGAGAACAAGGAACTCCTCCCCTCTCTGGGGGGCAGCTGTGATGCTGCCAGCGTGTGGGCTGAGAACCAGACATCTCTCGTCGTCCTGTCCCCCGCCCTGTGTCCCCCCTCCCTCTCCCCTCTGCTTAGCAAGTGGGAGCCAGTGAACTACACATATTATGAGAAGACTAGCTATGTTATTTAGTATGAGCTTCCCATATGCAAAGAGAAGGACAACCATTTGGAAGAAAACAAGAGACAATATGACAGTGAAGATCTCTGGTTGTCTAGCTTTGAAATTTATGCTTTCTTATGTCCCGTTCTGTTCTGTTGTGTTTAATTTTACCCCCTTTTAAAATAAAAACTTTAAAAAATCACTGTAAAGTCTTATTAACTGAAACACAGCCAAATACATACCCAGAGCCCAAAAAGGAGATTCTGCTGAACTGAGTCTTTATTAAGAAGTCAGATACATCCATAAAAGCTATCTTCTAGGGGCTGGGGATTTAGCTCAGTGGCTTAAGCACCTGCCTGGCAAGCACGAGGTCATAAGTTCGATCCCCGGTACCAAAAATAAATAAAAAATAAATAAATAAAAATTAAAAAAAGCTATCTTCTAGGCCTACTGAAATACCATGTAACAAGTTAGTCAGAAAATAGGTACTGGTTTGAATCACTTAAAATTTCTATCACCAGGAGATTCTGCATTTTATACAAAGTTTGTCTCTTGAGTACTATGCAGTTACAACATTTCTTGAAGCAGGCAGTTCTGGGTTTAAATTTAATCAAGAAGCTGTTACATAGGGAGGGAAAACCCACTTAAAACAAACTTCACTGAAGTTGGAGAAGAGTAGAAAGATCTTTCTCTTATTTATAAACACTGTAATTTTCTCAAATCAAAGACTAATCTACCTGAGAAAAGTAAAAAGATATACTCAGAAATATGTAAGGTACAGTTTTAAAATGCAGTAATGTTTAAATTTTTAAAACAATTACAGTAAAAGACACATTGCCCCAAAATACTCCCCCTCATCAAACACACTTATTCCACTGTTCCTGCCACTTTTTTCTTTCTTTTTTTTAATTGTGCAAGGGATCCACCTCACCACTTTGAGCTCCCTAGGCAGGCACTTACGTGGCTAGCTAAATCCGGGCTGTTCTTGCCACTTTCTGAAGCAGCTCTGGAAGTCCTCCTCCATGAGCACCTCAGTTCTGCTATAGAGGCTGCCCCAATGTCCTGAATCTATTCAAAATATTTAACCTTCATGGTCATCTTGACTTTGAGGAAGAGTCCACTCAAGTTGCCCAGTGCCAGACTCACCAGATGAGTGAGGACAAACCGTAACTTCTGAACAAGTCTGTCTTTCCATTAGAGGCACTGAGCAGCAGCAGTCACTGTAGTTTTGATCAAACATCCTAAAGACTTTCTCAGATTTGTGCGGGTAGTGCTCTGACAACTAAATGCAGATGTCTTGTGCTCTGAGTCAATGATTTGGGGATGACAACATGCAGTGTATGGACCACTGTTGCCCTCTGATTGATGTTTTGAAATTGTTTTCTCGGGGCTGGGGATTTAGCTCAGCGGCTTAAGTGCCTGCCTGGCAAGCGCGAAGTCATGAGTTCAATCCCCAGTACCGCAAAAAACAAAAAACAAAAAAAAAACGAAACTGCTTTCTCCCCCGCTCTTTGAAATAAACTGGATTTCAAAACAAAATTTCCCCTCTTTCAAGTAAAGTGAATTTCTAAAAAACAAAAGACTCACAAAAGAGGATTTTTCAGAACTCCCTCAGAGAATAGCAACAAGAAGGGAATTAACGTCTTTGAAGCAAGGAGGAATAATTTGAAGGGATTAATGGCAATGTGTCTTTTACTGAATTGGCAGTATTTACTGTAATTTTTTTTAAAACATTCACATTCACCATATATTTTGATCATTCACTGTAAACTCGGAATGTTTACCTAAAGACACTGGGCTGCTTTTTTCCTTTTTCAATGCAACATGAAAATAGACATGACTTCCTCCTACACATACACTACAATACCCACTGATTAACATCCACATATACATACTTCTATTAACTCATGTACCAAAACAGTCTTTACTTTGTT
The DNA here is from genome assembly GCA_004027295.1 of Dolichotis patagonum. NCBI lineage: Eukaryota > Metazoa > Chordata > Mammalia > Rodentia > Caviidae > Dolichotis > Dolichotis patagonum. The sequence goes on from PVJX010004521.1 coordinate 45,211, forward strand.
TTGATATTTAGCCATACCAATGTACCAAAATGAATATAATCTGTGTATTTTTTTTTTTTTTTTTTGTACCGGGGATGGAACTCACAACCTCACACTTGCCAGGCAGGCAATTATGCCGTTGAGCTAAATCCCCGGCCCAATCTGTGTATTTCTACAAATACAGGTTATATTTGTTACCAACATTTTTTCTCTATCTACATTTGAATATCTACCTATCATCTATAAACACTGAATTAGTGAACATTTTTTAAAGTAATCATGAGATGATAATACTAAGCACCCAAGAAACAACAGAATTGACATTCACTATGTATTATATTTGTCACACACTGGTAAGTACTTTTAACATGTCTGGCCATGCAATCTTCACACCCGTTCTAGTAAATATTAATGTATTTAAAGGGAATTTCAAAGAAATACAAAGAAAAAACGCTCTGAATATTTGTCTGGTAAGTACACTGTTCTAGGCACTTTTCAGGCCTTACTACTTAATCCTCACAATTAATATAATTATCATTCCCATTTTACAAAAGGTAAGACTAAAATAGAAATGCTAAGTAATTTAGCTTAAGTTACACAGTAAGTTAAAATAACAAAAACTCTAGGATCTTAACCTAAGCCCTTCATCTCCAGAACCAAGCTATTTCCTATTATGCTAAAATTGGAACCAACAAAGACTACAGACAGGGATGTATCAACCAATGTGAACAGTATGGTCAAGTAGCATAAGCAGCTTTTTTTAATTTGGTAAGTAAACAAAAAAAGAGACAAATGGGCATGTTAAAAGAGGCTTTAAATTATTAAAGAACTGTAAATTAAAACAAAGAGATCCACCGCCCAGTGTGCTGATGGGAGCACAGGCATGGAATCCCAGCACTCTGGTTGGGGTCAGGAGGGCAAATCTGAGCCCCTAGCCTGGCCAACAGTGGCTTAGCAAGATCCTGTCTCAAAATAAAATGGGCTAGGAATGCAACTCAGTGTGAAGGACATAGGTTCAAACCCCAGTACTGCTGGTGAGTGGGGTGTACCCTGCACACACACAAAAATACTATACACCTATCAGAATGACCAAACTTCAAATACTATCACCACAAGTGCAAATGACAAACTTTTATTCATTGCTGGTAAGAAAACTAAATAATACAGCCACTGCGGAACACAGTTTGGAAGTTTCCTTAGAAAAGTAAACATACTCTTACCACAGAATCCAACTGAAGACCTTAGAACTTACCCAAATGAGCTGAAAATTTGCCTCCTACCCTATCATCCAGTATCGTGCTCTGTGGTTACCCTACTTTTTAATCCCCTAAAACAAAGGTGTCTTTCTTTGCAGTACAAAGTGAGGTGGTCTCACCCCATTCCACACAAGATCTGCACACACATTTATAGCATCTTTAATCGCAACTGCCAAAACTTAGAAACTAGCAAGATGTCCTCCTGAAAGTACATGAGTGGATAAATAAATTGAGGTACAACCAGACAAAGGAATGTTATTCAGCACTAGAAAGAAATGAGTGATCAAACAATGAAGACATGGAAATGCTAGGCATGATGGTACATGCCTATAATCCCAGCATTGGGGAAGCAGAGGCAGGAAGGTCACCACAAGTTGAGACCAGCCTGGGTTACACAGTAAGTTCACGGCCAGCCTGAACTGCATAGTGAAATTTTGTCTCAAAAAGACAAAATAATATAATAATAATAATAATAATAATAATAATAAAATAAAACAAAAAAAATGGCAGGACTTTAAATGCATATTACTAAGTGAAAGAAGTCAATATGAAAAGTTTATACTATGTTTCCAACAACGATATTCTGAATAAGGCAAAATTATGCCCATACCAGTAGTTGCTAGAGGACAGAAGAGTAGGAATGAAAAGGCAAATCAGAGCATTTTTAGTACAGTAAAACTGATCTATAAAATAGAATAGTGGACACGTGTCATACCTTTGTCTAAACCTATAGAATATACGATACAATGAGTGATCCCTAATGAAAACTGTGGGCTCTGGGTAGCACTGTTTGTTAGTACGGGTCCATTTACTGTATTATTGGATATGCCAGGGGTGGTGTCCCATGGTGACAGTGGGAGATTTACAGGTGTAGGGACAGAGGAGACACAGAAAGTCTTTATTTTCTGCTCTGTTTTGCTGTAAACCCAAAAACTGCTCTAAAACTTTTTTAAAAGACAAAGAATAAAAAGTACATAAAACGCAATTCAAAAGCCAAATAATTGGTTAGAGACCAAATTAGAGAGAATAAACCAGGCATGATGAAACATTCCTGAATTTTAGCACTATGGAAGGCAGAGGCAAAAGAATCTCAAGTTCAAGTCTAGCCAGGGCAATTTAGTTAAGATTAACTCAAAAAAAGAAGGGGGGGGGCAGATCTGGGCTCAGCAGTATAAGCCTCTGCCTGACAAGCTCAAGGTCGTTGAGTTCAATCCCCAGTACCAAAAAAAAAAAAAAAAAGTAACTTCATATGAAGGTATTAGGTTCAATCCCCAATGTTACACACACACATACACACACACTCTTCTTACACATACACCCACACACATTCACACACTAAAAACACTCAACTCTTAAATATTAATAGGGAACAAATACTTATACTACCCATGTATGTCCTGAGAACTCTTATCTAATGAAAGTATACTTAGGAACCTTATGAGCATTTTACACTACAAACACAGGAGCTGGGGATATAGCTCAGTGGCATGGCACCTGGCTGGCAAGGCAAGGACCTGAGTTTGATTACCGATTTAAAAAAAAAACTAAAATATAATGGATATGAGTAATTTGAAGGCATATACAGGTAGTGTTTTAAAATCATGGTTACCTCTAACTGAAGACATACACATACAAGTCCTGTTCCCATCCTTTAATTCCCAATACACACTAACAGACCATCCCCAACCGCATAAACTAAACCTCATACATAAGCAATACCACTGTTTCCTGATAAATATCTGTAGGTTCATACTACTTTTCATTCCCTCAAGCTGTCTTTCTCTAGGGTAGAAAGAAAAGAGGCTTGCTGTCCACCAGGTAAAAAGGGGTTACGTTAGAGCTAAGATCACTACTGGCACCTCCACTCCCTCTAATCTATTTTTAGGATGTTACTCTCTATTAAGCACTAAAAGCAAACCTATTTTAAAAAAAAAGCAAACTTATACCTACATATTTCAGGTTAAACATAAAAATGCAGCATCCCCTCCCCTTAATCATCTGAACAGATTATAAACATAAGCCCCTATACAACCTCAGTTAATTATTATTAATAAACTTAAATTCTCATATGCAAAATGTTTCAAAATCGAGGCTGAAGCCTGGTGATATGGCACATGCCTGTCATTTCAGAACTTGGGAGACTGAGGCAGGAGGATCGCTGCAAGTTCAAGGCCAGCCTGGAATACATGTCAGCCTAAATTACATAGCAAGACTCAAAAAAATTATAAAAAATAAAATGGTTCAAAATTTATCCATTACTTTTAGATTGTTTCCCCACCCCAACCCCTTACTTAAATCCTGATATTAGGGACTGAACACTAAGTTCTGCCTATGCTGGGAAAGGCCTGTCTGTACCACTGGGATATGTCCCCACACCTCTCATCTTTTTTTCGAGACAGGGTCTTGCTAAATTGCCCAGACTGGCCTTGACTTTAAGACCCTTCAGCCTCAGCCTCCCAAGTACATGCAATTATAAGCATATGCCACCATGCCTCGGTCTTCTACATATTTTTAATCATATAGTTGTCATACATAGGCCTCTGCAATCATATCCGATACTTTTCTAATTAACAAATGCCCCAACATATCTCAAGTTATCCTCAAACAGTGCTACATTTTATGCCTGTACCTTCATTCTTATTACACACCTAAAACCTTCCTCTTTAGTAATCTACACCTCAAATCTCAAATATTTCTTTCTTTCTATATACGGCCACATAAATATACAATCATTTTAATAAACCCTGACACACACAACTGTTCTCAAACATGGCCTCCAGACACAAAAACCACTCCCAAGAAAGTTCTATATCCAACACTTTAACACGTCTGTACTGACTTTCTGTAGAAACCTTACCTAGTATACACTGTATGAAGACATATACCACTTATTCTTGTTGAAAATCATAAACATTAACATTTCATTAACAAATACAGACATGTATGACAATGATGAAACCAAATTAGGACTGTGTAGGGAAAAGAGATGAGGGAAAGAGGAATCAGCAGAATGCAATCCAGGAGACACACAGGGAAGACTTCTACTACTCTGTAGTGTTTTATTCTCAGGCTGAGTATACATGGCTGTTCATTGTAATTACATGGCTGTTCATTGTAATTACTCTTTATTTCTTTTCATCTGTGAAATATTTTAAGGGATTAAAAAAAACCAATTACTATCTCCCCCCACAGTAACAAGTTTTGTCCAAGTTACAATAAATGATCATTGCTACTTCTGGAACACCCTTCCTGTCATTTACCAAGAAAATAAACAAGTCTACCATCCAAAAACTTTCTCTTAAACATACCTCTTAGATATACTCCAGTTTCATATTCTGTAGGTAGCCACAAGCTAATCCTTTTGCAAGTCTATCATCAATAAAAATAAACATCTCTAATTTCACCTTGTATCCCTAAATTACCATTTACTCTTATAAACGCTGTATTAATCAGTAAACTTTTATTTGTCTATGTTAAAATAAAATAAACTTATAGACCATGTAACTCCATCTGGCTCAAGGCAGACTTAGATACCCTAAGTCTCTGTTCACGAGTCTCAACTCATTTACCAACTTTTTCTTTTTTGGTACCGGGATTCGAACTCACAACCTCGAACATGCCAGGTAGGCGCTGTGCCGCTGAGCTATATCCCTGGCCCTGATTTGCTATTTAATCTTAACCTGTAATATCTAAACTAAGTCACTCATATGACCAAAAATGTCATCTCAACCAAAAGCAATTTGGCCAACGCAATTTCAAAACATTCCAGCTGTCCACTGAGCGTTCACCTCGCACATTCTACGTCGTAACCATGGACCAGTATTTACACCATCCAGAAGTGCTCTACTCCAGCGCGGAGACTCAGACATAACCTCCAAATCCCAATTTTTGGCTTGCCGTGGTAACACAAGTTGAGACGGCCTAAAGTTTCACCTAACAATTACAAATTGAAAAGAACCAGTATTTCATACGCTGCAGGTCCTGAGCTTGCGGGAGGGAGTGGTGAAAGTTGGGAGCCCCGATCTATGAAAGTGAGTCTGTATTCACCCTCCGCTCGGCCTGGGCCCTACAGCCCCGACCAAGCAGTCCAAGCAGGCGGCCCTCCCACTTCCCCCCGCCCCACCCCCGCACGCCCCGCCCCGGCGCGAAGCCCACTGTCTGCACCCGCACCTGCGGGACCCACGACAGCCGGCGGGTCACCCGGCCGCTTCTCCGCCGGAAGGGCGGGCTGGGCTCCCGCCTCGGACGCTCGACGCTCTTCGCCCCTCGGCTCCGGCCACCAGCCTCTCCCGCCCGGTACCATCCTTCTAGCCTGCGCCCGCCTGTCCCCTCGTCGCAGGTGGGAGCCAGGCCTGCTCCAGCGCCAGGCTCCCCTCAGCCCTCCCTGAGGACCAAGCTGCCGGGACGAGCCGGGCCCGAGGCAACTCCCACAACTCCCCGCCTCGCCGCCGCCGCCGCCGAGGAAGCCGAGCCCCAAGCCCCCGCTCCGTCCGCTTCCGGGCCTCCCTTCCCAACAAGGCCGGGACCCCCAGCCGGCCCGCCACCCGCTTCCCTCCGGAGCCGAGCCCCGGGGCTGGGCGGCTTCCCCTCCCCGTATCCCGCCGGCCGGCTGCTCCCGCGGCCAGCCCAGCCCCCGCCCGGCGTGCGGCACACTCACCGCTGAGCGCCGAGGCCTGCAGGGTGGCCCCCGAGGTGCCGTCGATGACTTTGATGGTCCCGCGGCTGGTGACGGCCAGGATGGCGTTGAGCGCCGGATGGTACGAGAGGCTGTGCAGGCCTTCGGCGTCGCAGCGCATGCAACCGTCTCGCAGCACCAGCCACTCCGAGACCCCAGCCGCCCCCGCCGCCGCCGAGCAGCCCGGGCCCGAGGCTGCCGCAGCCGCAGCCGCCATCTTCCGGCCTGCGCTCAGCACAATCACACTGGGAAGCGGCTCAGTGACAGTCCCGGTAGGTGCAGCAGCACCGCCAGTCACCATCCGGGGCCAGGGGGCAAGCGGAGCGCATTAACCGGAAATGAAGTCAGGCGCCCTCACGCACGCGAAACGTCCGCCGCCCGGCCAGAGGGGCCGGCTGGAAGGGAGGAGGAAGAGAGGCGAGAGGGGGAGGGGAATAGAGGGGCGGGGCCTGCGTGGGGGCGGGAGCCGGCGGCGGAGCATGCGCGGAAGGGCTCGCGCGTGCCACGCGCATCTGCTCGAGCCAGCTCCGCGTCCTCAAGGTCCCAGGCTCCTCCTGCGAGTGCCGGGAGTGGCCTCTGTTAAGAGTTCGGCCCAGCGCCCCATTTCTCGCGAGGAGGGTCGGGGCCTCTGAGTATTTCCGCTAGGCGGGAACCTCTGCCTATGCCACCTTCCTGGTGCTCTATGAGCCCCTTTGCAGCTGCTCCAGCTGCGCTCTGACGGTTCGCAGCGCGCGTGGCGCGGCTGTTCCGGGTGGCCGGAAGCCAACTGTGGACTGGCCCAGGTTCTACTCAGAATAAACATTCTGGCGAGCCTCTAGTTTGGACTTGAAAAACACGAACGACCTTCCAATCCTGGGGCGTTTATAACGCCTGACTCCTCTGTTTCTAAATCTTGGGGTTGAACAAAAATGCCACGTTATCTGGGCTTCCTTGCGCAGGCCTCTTAATTCCAGCACTTGGGAGGCTGAGGCAAAAAGAATCGCAGTGAATTACAGGCCAGCCTGGACTACGTAGCGAGACCCTGCTCTCGCCCCCGTGCCTGATAGGGGCTAAATGTAGCTGCGTGGTACAGCAGGTACTTAGCTTGCGTGGGAAGTAGGGATCTATCACCGGCACCATTTTCCCCCAAAATTTGTTTATTTATTTTGATTATATGTTTGCAATGCATAAATTTAAAACAAAGGATATTTGGTTCTGAGCATAATTCAAGTTTAATTTCCCTATCATTCTAAGTAACTCCAGTTATGTTAATAGAGTCGCGTGGGTATTGGAAGGATAGTAGTGAACATTCATCCCTTGCTGAATTTTTTTAACATTTTATTTTGAAATTGTTAGATTAACAGTTGCAAATAGAATACAGATCTATGTGGTCTACTTACCAAATCCATAACCCCCAAATAAAATGTTGAACAAACCAAAATTGAGGGACATTCTATAAATAATCAGTACTTCTTAAAGCTAGCACTTCACCTTGCTTCCCCCAATGTTGCAAATTACATAGTTTTAATACACTATCAAAAGCAGGGAGCTAGGCCAGGATTATAGGCCAACGGCACAAGTGCCTGCCTGGCAAGTGCAAAGTCCTGAGTTCAATTTCTGGTACAAAAAAAAAAAAAAAAAAAACAGGGAGCGGGGCTTGGTAGCGCATACCTGTAATCCCAGCATTTGGGAGACTGAGGCAGGAGCGTTGCCTCGAGGTCAAGGCCAACCTGGGCTACCTAGTGAGTCCAGGCCAGCGTAGATCACATGGGAGACCCTGTCTCAAAAACAAAAACAAAAAAAAAAAGAAAAAAGTAGAGATCTGACGTTTGAATAATGTATGCATACTTCTGTGTTGTTTTATTGTGTAGATTCATGCACTAAAATCAACATACTGAGGCAAATATACTGTATATTCTGTGTACTTGCAAATTATTAGTCTGGGCTTAGTTTCCTCTTAATACTGACTCAGAGTGCAGTTGTGAGGATTAAGAATCGTTGTAAAATATAGAATAGTATTTGAAGTATATGCTAAGTGCTCCAAAAAGTTAATTGCCTTCTCACATTCCTGTAGACCTCAGCCAATATTTATGAATTGTCCCAACTATATCTCAAGGCCGTTTATTCATATGCAGTTACATTATATATTCATTACAATTTTGAATGGCAAATCTTCCATTTTATTTTAAATTGAGAAGCAATATAATGATGTAAAGAATGCCCACGTTTGTATTAAAAAGTCTGAATGAGTGTTGGGTTAGTTACTGTAGCATCTTCGATACCCTCAGTGAGCCTGGGAGCAGGCGGTGTGTGCAGAGAACGTTTCACCAAGTGTCAAACAGAGATCATATATCCTTGTGAACTTGCTTAGGTTTGTTGTAAGCACTTGCAAACTGTAAAAACTGAAACAGAGAAGTTAAATAGCTGTCCACAGACTCACAGGTTGGGGCTGCAGTAGCAGTAAACTAGATTTTGAACTCAGCATGACTCTGGAGTACTCCTAATTTAAACCTCTTGTTTAAAACGTGTTTTGGCCCAAAGAATTGAAACTAATCAAATCCAAATGTAACTGGTGGTGTCCTAAAAGTTTCTTAAATCATCGGGATGTAAGTAGAAACTGTAAAAAGTGCCACTTTCAAAGTGTTCATAGAATCCCTTTTGATGAAACCACAGCAGGAAAACTGTACTATTGAGCAGTATACAAACATTACAGTAAACAGATGGTTGAGGTTAACAAGGGGATCTATTTTTTGGTACCCAGGATGGAACTCACGACCTCGCACTTGCCAGGCAGGCGCTTATGCCACTGAGCCAAATCCCCAGCCTAAGATCTCTAAATTTTAAAATACTTTTGGTAAAGAAAAAAAAAGTTCTAAAATATAAATAAAATTTTAAAAAAGAAAAAAGTTCTAACCAAAATGAAATTAGAAATAGTCACCCAAATGGCCATAGACACTTTACTAAAGTTTACAAGTAGGTGTGCTTTATTCCAAAGAAAAATAGCAAAAATTCTAATAATTTTTAATAGTAAGTTTTATATCCAAGGAATTATTTCTCTCTGGCCTGATACTGATAGCCAGCATATATATCATTGAAATTCACCCTAAACAAACTGCAGTAATATAAAACCTTCTATGCACCAGGATGGTTATCACTAAATAGTAGTAGGTGTTAGGGAGGATGTGGAAACAAGGGAAGCCTTGCTCACCATTGGAGGAAAGTAAAATGGCGTGACCACTGTGGAAAATAGGATGGCATTTCCTCCAGAATATTAAAAAATAGAATTACCATATGATCTAGAAATTCCACTTCTGAATAAATACTCAGAAGAATTGAAAACAAGGACTCAAGAGAGATTTGTACAGCACTGTTCATAGCAGTATTACTCACAATAGCTAACGTGAAAGCAATGTAAGTGTCCACCGGTGGATGACGGTAACAAAAATGTGGTCTGTAAAGACAAGGGAGTTTAACCTTCAAAAGGAAGGAAATTCTGACACACGCTACAACATGGGTGTACCCTGGGAACTTTATGATAATGTGACATAAACCATGTACAAAAGGCCAAATGCTGTATGATTTCATATAGAAAAGGTACCTGGAGTAGTCAAAGTCATAGAAACACAAAGTAGAATGGTGTTTTCCAGGATCAGGGACAGAGAAGAATGGAAAGCTTTCGGGGTTTTGTTGTTTTTGTTTTTGTTTTGTTTTTTTGTTGGTACCAGGGATCGAACTCACGACCATGCGCTTGCAAGGCAGGCACTTATGCCACTGAGCTAAATCCCCAGCCCCAGGCTTTTGTTTAATATGTGTAGTGTTTCTGTTTTGCAAAATGCAGAGTCCTGTGGATAGATGGTGACACAGCAATCTGAAACTGCTTAATGTCACTGCACTGTATACTTTACTATGGTTCATACAGTCCCACCACACCTATTAGAGAAAAGCTGTAGTTGGGGCTGGAGATTTAGTTCAGTGGCATAAGCGCCTGCATTGTAAACACTCAGTCATGAGTTCAATCCCTGGTACTGATTTAAAAAAAAAAGAAAGAAATGCTGAGGTCCAAAAAACTGACAACTTGAAACACTAATCAGGCTATTTTGCAAGAACTTTAATTACCAATAAGAATATAAAATGCTAAAATCACTTTGGAAGACAGCTTAGCAGGGTTAGGTTGGTTGGTTTTGTTTTTTGAGACAGGGTCTTGCTATGCAGTTGAGTCTAGCCTTGCACATAGCCCAGGCTGGCCTCAAACTCATAGCAATCCTCCTACTTCAGTCTCCTGAGTGCTTAGATTATAAGCATGCACCACTTACCAAGCAGATTTTTTTGTGATTGTTTGAACTGCTGGGGACTGAACCTGAGGCCTCATACTTGCAAGGTTCCACCACTGAGCTATCCCTCTAGGCCCAGTTAGGCAACCTTCTTACAAAACTAAACACAGACTTACCAAGTGATCCAGCAATCATATTCCTAGATTTTTGCACAATTAAGTAGAAATTTTATGTCACACAAAACCTCAACATGGCTGGGCTTGGTGGTGTACACCTGTAATCCCAGCACTGGGGAGGCTGAGGCAGGAGGATCTATGAAAGACAGAGGCCAGCCTGGGCTATATAGTAAGTTCAAGGCCAGCCTAAATTAGAGCAAGACTTTGTTTATTTTATTTATTTATTTATTTTTGGTACTGGGAACCAAACTCACAACCTTGCGCTTGCCAAGCAGGCACTTGTGCCACTCACTATTAGCTCAGCAGCAATAAGTGTCTGCCTTGCAAGGCGTGGTCGTGAGTTTGATCCCCGGTACCAATAAAAGAAAAAAAATCACAAAATAATCATCATCATAAATCCCCAGGCCCTGGAGAGCAAGACTTTAAACCCCCCTCAAAAAAAAGGCTGCACATGAATATTCATGGCAGGTTTATTAATAATCACTCAAAACTGAAAGCAGTTAACATGCCTTTTTTTTTTTTTTTTTTTTTTTTTGGTACTGGGGATCGAACTCATGACCTGGTGCTTGCCAGGCAGGCGCTTAAGCCACTGAGCTAAATCCCCGGCCCCATAACATGCCTTTTAAAAGATGAATAAACTGTGATACATCTATCCAGTGGAATATTCCTTAGTGCTAAAAAAGAAATAAGCTATTTCCCTATAAAAGGAAAAAAAGAAACCGAAATGTATATTGCTTAAGGAAAGAAGTCAGTCTTCCCTGCACTCTGTAGGCTGAGGCAGAAAAATCACAAGTTTAAAACTAATCTAGGGTAGGTAGTGAACTCAAGGTCAGCCTGGATCACATAGTGAGACCCTATCTCCAAAAAAAAAAAAATCTAAAAATTTAAAAAAGAATTTTAAAAACCAATAAGAGGGGAGAAGGGGAAGGCAGCCAATCTGACAAGATTATGTACTATATGTTTCCAACTGCTGCTGATAACATTCTGGAAAAGGCAAAACTATACAGACGGCATAAAAATTAGTGATTGCTGGGAGTTGAGGGGAAAGAAGGGAGGATAAAAATGTAGAACATGAGGGTTTTGTAGGGTTGAAACTATTCATTGTGATATTGTAACATTTATACACTTGTCAAAATCAGCAGAATTGGGTGCTGGGCGTGGTGGCACACACCTGTAATCCCAGCACTGGGGAGGCTGAGGCAGGAGAATTGTGAGTTTGAGGCCAGCATGGGCTAAAAGTGAGCCCAAGGCCAGCCTGAACTGCATAGTGAGACCCTGTCTCAAAAAGAAAAATAAATAAACAGAACCATACAACATAGAAACAATATCAACTATGGACTTTTGTTAATAATAAATGTCATCATTTGGTCATTATAACAAATATACAATACAACTCTAATGACAAATGTCAGTAATAGGAGAAGAGATATATGGGAATTCTCTGTACTTTGCTATTCTGTAATTCCAAAACTGTTCTAAAAATTAAAGGGTGTTATTTTTTAAAAGGTTAGGGTAGTAAATGGAGTGTTTTCTGTGTTTTCACCCACCTCCCGTTTTAAAATTTTTATTTATTTGTTTAATTTTGGTGCTAGGGATTGAACCCAGGGCCTCCAGCATGCCAAGTACATGGTCTGCCACTGAGCTAAGCCCAGTACTTCCTTTCCTCTTGTGGTACTGGACACTGGACACAGGGATGCTCTGCTATAGAACTATATGCCCAGACCTTTTAATTTATTTTGAGAACAGATCTTGCTAGGTTTGCCCAGGCTGGCCTTAAACTTGCAATCCTTCTGCCTCAGCCCTCGCAGCTGATGTTAAACTGGTGTTAAAGGCATGTGCTGCTGTGCCTGGCTCTCTCAACTAATTTTTTAAAAAATATTTAAAATTTTCATCCTCAGGAGAAAATAGGACCACAGAACACATTTGTTTCTCACCACTGGGAAGGAGTTAGAATTCCCCAATTTGTTCACATCAGTAGCATCATAGTGTCCTGGAAAGAGACCAGAACTAGGGCTGTCAAAGGAGTATACATGTGGGATGTGAATATGATGATTTAGAGAAAAGAAATGCTGTCAGGGGACAGTAAGTTAGCTGAAAAATTGTATCTAGTGCCCAGAAAAAGACCTTGCAAGTTCATACAGATCTGTGTGCGGGGATTTAGCTTAGCAGCATAAACACCTGCCTTGTAAGCACACGGTTGTGAGTTCAATTCCTGGTACCGATAAAAAAAAAGTTAATACAGATCTACAGGATATGCTTGTGTGGGGTTTTTTTGTATTTCACACTGGAGTGAATCACCTAATGTTACTCTTCTTTAGCTCAGTTTCACTCTGTAGAGCCAGTGTTTCCCTTTACTCCTTGATTCATTAATTTTCAAATAAACTTTTGACACCATTTTCAGTTTCTCTCGTCCAGTGCTTTGCTCAAGGTAAGAAGGACCTGGTATAAGTTTGATTGCTAAGGGCTGGAGATTTAGCTCAGTGGCTTAAGCGCCAGCCTGGCAAGTGTGAGGTCGTGAGTTCAATCCCCGGAGCCAAAAAAAAAAAAAAAAAAAGTTTGATTGCTAAGCAAATTCTAAACAAACTGCAAGACAACACTGTTACAGGCAGCTGAGCTAGTTAGAAATATTATAGGTAGTCAGACAGGGCCAGGCCCTCGAAGAAGCCGGCACAAAGAACCAGATGTCTGGTGACCTTGGAGGAGACACACACCTCTTGCTGTGGGCCAGATCTCATGACAGAAGGCAAAACAAATACAACCACACCCTAAGTGTAATCCTTAGGGATTAAATCTGGATCACTTTGAGAAGTCAGATGTCACCATCCCAACCCCCTACAGGAAGAGTCACTCATCCATAAAGAATGCTCTCTTGCTACGTGACTCGCTTCCCATTTGTCCCTGATTTTGTCAATTTTACCTGAACAATTAAACTTATTGGTTGACCATAGCTCTGTCCCACCTCATGCCCTTTGACCTCAGGAGTTCCCAGTTTTTCCCCACTTTACACCCACCTCACCTTATGGTATCACTCTATAAAAATCCCTAGAAAATACAGAATCTTTAGCAACCCACTCGGGACTCCTGTCTCTCTCTCAGACACAAGCTTTCTTTCTCTCAATAAATATTTCTGCTCTTAATCTCTGTTCCTAAAATTCATTTTTTTTTTTTATTTTAGAGAACATGAACTCGTACCAGACATATAGTAGGTTGGGAGTTCCATTCCCCTATATCAACACAATGAGGCACTTTTATGTTCTTTCTTTGTTTGGAGACAGGATCTCATTGTTGCAGGCACACTTAGGAGGCAGAGCCTTGAGGATTACCACAAGTGTGAGGCTAGCCCAGGCTAGAGTTAGTTCAAGCCTGAACTACATATGGATGCCCTGTCTCAAAAGAAAAGAAGGAAATAATTGTTTGTGTAACTGTTTACTTCTAGGCAGAGTCACTGAGTGCTTAAGGGATAGATACTATAAACCTTGGTAAAGCTTTCAAATAATGAACAATATAAACACATTATCTGTTGATAAAATAAAGTTGCCAAATTTTCTGAAAAAAGAAAGGATTGCACATAAAGTGTTAATGTTCAAAAGCAAATAAAAGACTATTGAGATAAACTTGAATGATCTGTAGAAAAATGGATGCCCCTTTAGACCACAATGGTAAGTGAACTAAATCAGACTTTAAAGTTTAAATATTGGGCTGGGGATTTAGCTCAGTGGCATAAGCACCTGCCTGGCAAGCGTGAGGTCATGAGTTCGATCCCCAGTACTGAAAAAAAAAAAAAAAAGTTTAAATATCAAATGGTATGGGCCGGGGATTTAGCTCAGTGGCTTAAGTGCCTGCCTGGCAAGTGTGAGGTCGTGAGTTCGATCCCCGGTACCAAAAAAAAAAAAATCAAATGGTTTGTTTTATATGAGAAACTCAAAGTAGAAATAAAGGTAATAAGAAGTAGGAAGACACATCATTCTCAGAAAGCAAAGGTATCAGGAGATAGAGCAAATAGGGAAGAAAGGATAAAGAATTGGGATGTGCTATGTGCACGTACCAATTCCACACAAGCAAAACAAACATTATGTACTACAAATATGTACTAATAAACTAAATTTTAAAAAGATCACTGGGCTGGGCGTGGTGATGCACACCTGTAATCCCAGCACTTGGGAGGCTGAGGCAGGAGGAGAGCTTCCAGTATGAGGCCACCCTAGGCTAGACAGTGAGGCCTGTCTCTAAAAAACCAAACAAAAGACCACTGTGATGGTAAATATCTTAGAAAATGTTTGATCTTGCACTCAATACACAGTATTTGGCCATGGGTGCTTCTTCCTGTTTCCAGTCGGCATGCTTCTCTGTGCTCTAACATTAATGCGTCACTCTAAAGGATAGTGTGGATTGACCCCCACGCAATGATTACCTTCAGGAGTTTGTGCGTGTGCAAACACTTCTCAGTTCTCGCTCACTCCCTTCTTCCTCCTGCTCCCTGCTCCCTCGATTCATGTTGCCCTTCCCACTTGACAAAGCTCTTTTTATCTGATTGAAGAAAAGAAGAAAAAGTTCTTTTCCCATGGTCCTCTCTTCTTTTCTTATTTTTGGTCTTGTCTTTTTTAAAATCCCTTTCCCCTTACCTTCCTATTCTCTCCATCTCTTGTTCCCCTTCCAATTTGAAAAAGATCACCCTCATTCCTGTTATCTATTCTATATTTTGCTCTTATCTATATTTTGGGTTTCTCATGCAAGAGAAACTGTGATATTTAAACATGTGTATCAATTAATTTCACTTAACATTATGGTCTCAAGGTGCATTTATTTACTTACAAATGTCTCGAATTTATCCCTCTTTATGGTATAGTAGTACTCCATGGAGTATAAATACCACATTTTCTTTATCCATTCATCTGTTGACCTCTCGGCTGTTTCTAAGAGTTAGCTATTATAAACTGTGCTCCTATAAACATGGGATACCTGTATCATTGTGGTATGATGTCTAACTCTTTTGGAAATATACCTGTAGAGGAATAGCTGAGTCACATAGAATTTCTATTTCTACACTGAGAGAAATCTCTACACTGATTTTCATAGTGGTTATACTAGTTTACATTCCTTGTAACATTACATTACACAACAATGTACAAGGGTTCCTTTTTCTCAATGGCTTCACCAGCATTTGTTATTTATTTCTTGTTGACGTCTATTTTGTTTCTTCTTCAAAGGACCAAACCATCGGCCACTGCCCTTTGCTCTTGCAGTGGCTTGTCCTGCATGCAAATGTACAGTGGTATCTTGGTTTAGAAACTTAATTTGGCATTACTGTATCTTCTCTATTTCTTCTTCATTTCCTCTTCTTTTCTTTCTTCTACTTTTCTCTTATTTTCCTCGATAAACATTCACTGCCCTTTTTTCTGATTTTTCTCCATTTTCCTCAATAAACATTACACAATTATGGCCAGGTGTGGTGGCACACGTCCATAATCCCAACACTCAGGAGGCTGAGGCAGGAGGATTGCTGAGAGTTTGAGGTCATCCTGGGCTACAAATTGAGTTTAAGACCAGCCTGAACTTCACAGTGAGACTGTCTCAAATAAAAAATAAAAAACCTCTGGCTCATTGATTTATTAATGCTTTGGGTTTTGTCCGTTTTTTTTTTTTTTTTTTTTTTTTTGAGACATCGTCTTGCTATGTAACTTACGCTGGTCTTGAACTCACTACGTAATTCAAGTCAGTCTTGAACTCACGAACCCAGACTGGCCTCAAACTTGTGGTACTCCTCCTGTCCTCCTGTCTCAACCACCCAAGTGCTGGGATTACAGGCATGTGCTCCCACTTCACTGATTACTGTTTTGATCTTTATAATTTCCTTCCTTGTATTAGGTCTGAACTTAGACTGTTCTTGTTTCTCTAGGACCCTGAGGTGCATCATTATGTTATTTATTTCTGTTTGCTCTGTTTTTCTGACGTGAGAATTCACAGCTATGCATTTCCCTCTTAGGACTGCTTTCTTTGTGTCCCTTCAATTTTGGTATGTTGTACTGGCATTATCATTTAATTCTAGAAAATGCCTTATTTCTTTCTTAATTTCTTCTGTGACCTGTTGAATATCCAAGAGTGTGTGATTAATTTCCATGCATTTCCATAATTTCGGTGATTTCTTTTGCCATTGATTTATAGTTTCATTACATTATGTTCTGATAATATGCATGGTAAAATTCTATTTTTTTTGTATTTACAGAGCTTGCTTTACCTGCTAATATGTAGTATACTTTGGAGAAAGTTCCACATGCTGCCAAGCATTTGTGTTCTGTTGTTGTTGGGTGGAATACTCTATAAAAATATATGAAGTCCATTTGTTCAAAGGTTTTGTTCAACTATAATATTTCTTTCTTTTTAAAATCAATTTGTGATATGGAGGATTGAATTCACCTGCTATAGCTGTACTGATATTTATCTGATATTTTATGACCCATAGTATTGTGTGTGTGTGTGTGTGTGTGTGTGTGTGTGTGTGTGTGACATAGGGTGCACTGTCATTTGGTGCACATATAATTGTTAGCTCCTCCTGTTGAATGGTTTCCTTAACCAATCTGTAGTGACCTTATTTGTTCCCACTCATCAGTTCTGGCTTAAACTCTGGTTTGTCTGAAAATAAGACACCTATTTCTGCTTGTTTGGAAGTTTGTGTTACACAGAATATAGTGGTATCTCCATTTAGGGACCTTATTTGTTTTATAATTTTGATGAAGATGGCTGTATGTGTGTTTGTGTGGGGAAGATGATGCCAGGTCATGTTTGTCACCTAATGCAGAGTTTGCAAACAGAAGTAAAATTTCAAACCAGGCATAGTGGCACATGTCTGTAATCCCGGCACTAGGGGGACAGAGGCAGGAGGATCGTTCCAAGTTCGAGACAATCTAGGCTACAAAGTGAGTTCAAGGCCAGCCTGAACTACATTGTAAGACCCTGTCCCAAAAAGACAAAAAAATTTTTTTTTTACAAAGTGCCTTTGTGAACCAAATTATTCGTGAATTTAATTGCAAACAGAAGCATTCGTGGACCAAGATGTTACTGTATTGTTTTCCATCCTTTGACTTTCAGTCTATAAATTTCCGTCATCTTGGAGCCTGGGGAAGGCTGCTGGGAGCAGGACTTCTAAAAGGTAAATATGTCTGGAACACTGTGGTACAAGGCCATTTTTGGTGCCTATAAGCAGGGTTTCCAGAACTAAAGAAAACAAACAGCTTTTCCTAAAATTGAAGGTGTTTCTGGCAGTGTGAAGTCTTTTTTTTGTGTTGTTCTTTGTATGTTTGGGGTTTTTTTGGTACTGGGGATCAAACTCACAACCTCATGCTTACTAGGTAAGCACTTGAGCCACTGAGCTAAATCCCCAGCCCCAAAGTAGAGGTTTTGAGTTTGATTCACAGTACCAAAAAACAAATAAACAAAAAATAAAATTGAAGGTGTTTATACCTGCGATGAAACTGAATTTTACTTGGGCAAGAGATGTGCTTATGTGCATAAAGCAAAAAACGACAGTGACTCCAGATGGCAAACCAAACCAAACCAAGATGATCTGGGGAAGGGTACCTCTGGCCCACGGAAACAGCCACATGCATCATGCCAAGTTCCAAATCAACATTCTTGCTACGGCCACTGCATATCAAATCCATGTAAATCTGTACCCCTCAAGGATTTAAACTAGCAGAAAATAAAACTGGATTTGTGGTCCTGTAAAAAAAAAAGTGTTTCTCATATATATTTTACTGTTGGATTTTTTTAAGAGAAAAAAATAAAACAAAATTACAAAACATAATTGGGGGTAACAATAGTACATACATTGCCCATTGTTATTTTCACATCAGTTACCCAGACATCTGCATTTAATTGTTTGAACAATATTAACGTAAACCTTTCTCTTCAACAAGCTCAGAGAAATCAGTAGTATAACTATCTTAGCTATCTTTTATATATATAGTTTCTTTCAGCTTCTCACACTAGTGAGACAATATGATGTTTATACAAGCATGTCCGATTTATTTAACTTATGAGTATTGTCTCAAGTTATACTCATTTACCTATAAAAGTCTCAAGTTTATCCTTTATGGCTGAGTAGTAGTCCATTATATAAAAATAACATCCTTTTTATACATTCCTCACTTTTTTTTTAAATTTTATTTTAAAAGGGAGTAAAATTAAACACAACAAAACAGAACAGAATGGGACATAAGAAAGCATAAATTTCAAAGCTAGACAACCAGAGATCTTCACTATCTGTCATATTGTCTCTTGCTTTCTTCCAAATGGTTGTCCTTATCTTTGCATATGGAGAGCTCATACTAAATAACATAGCCAATCTTTTCACAAGATGTGTAGTTCACTGGCTCCCACTTGCTAGGCAGGGGGGAGGGGAAGGGGGGACACGGGATGGGGGACAGGACGACATGAAATGTCTGATTCTCAGCCCACATGCAGGCAGGATCACAGTCGCCCCCCAGAGACGGGAAGAGTCCCTTGTTCTCCTGTACCCCAAGTCAACCACACGGTGCAGGTCCCGATGCGCCAGGGTCTCTCTCCTTTGGGCTGCCGAAAGTCTGCCTCACTCTCAGCTGCCCCCCCTGGGAGGGGGGAGCTCCTTGTTCTTCCCACACCCCGGGTCAACCACATGGTGCAGGTCCCGATGCGCCAGGGTCTCTCTGTTTCAGACTGCTGAAAGTCTGCCACACTCTCAGCTGACCCCCAGAGAGGGGAGGAGCTCCTTGTTCTCCCAGCACCCCTAGTCAACCACATGGTACAGGTCCCGAGGCACCAGGATCTCTCCCTTGCAGGCCCCCTAAAGTCCACCATACTCACCTGCTATTTCTTTCTGATGAATTGACCATTCCATTTCCAAAGTTCTGAAATGGTCAACAGACCACAGAAAGAATTCTCTTTAGGCTCCTGTTTGAAACCAGCAGCTACAGCGATCTGCTGGCCTTGCTTCAGGGCCACTATATTCCTCACTTGATGTTATGATTGAATCTTGATTCTTGATCCATTCTACTAATTTGTCTTTTGATCAGCAAATTGAAACCATTCATATTGATATTTATAGCTGATAGGTATTGGCTTATTGCTATCATTATGTTATTGTATTGTTGCTGATTCTCTTTTCCGTTTAGTTTTCTTTTAAGGGCTTGGAACACTTCACTTGAGCTCTCTTTGCCTTTAAGGTTTATGTTCAGAAATCTGCTGTAATTCTTATCAGTTTTCCTTTATAACTGATTTTTTTATGCTTTTCTCTAACAGGCTTTTTTTTTTTTTTTTTTTTTTTTTTTTTTTTTTTTTTTTTTTTTTTTTTTTTTTTTTTTTTTTTTTTTTTTTTTTTTTTTTTTTGGTACCAGGGATTGAACTCACAACCTCACGCTTGCCAGGTAGGCGCTTAAGCCACTGAGCTAAACTCCGGCCCTCTAACAGGCATTTATTTATTTATTTGTTTGTTTGTTTTTTGAGACAGAGTCTTGCTATGTAGTTCAGGCTGGGCTTGAGCTTACTAGGTAGCCCAACCTTGCCTCAAACTCATGGTGATTCTCTTGTCTCAGCCTCTCAAGTGCTGGCATTATATGTATGTGCCACCCTCCCTAGCTTCAACAGCTTTTTAGATTCTGTTCTTGTGTTGGATATTTATTATTTTGACAATTATGTGTCTTGTAGTAGTTCTTTTCTAAACATTGCTAGTTGGAGTCCTATATGCCTCACTTATCTTGATGTTAAATTCTTTTTCCATGTTTCAAAAGTTTTCTACTATTACTTCTGTAAACAAGATTTTTATGCTCTTATGCTATCATATCTTCTGATTTTTCATTGATTCCAATTAAGCTTAGATTAGCCGTCTTTGCATCACCTAGCAGCTATTGGATTCATTGTTAATGTTCTCTTGTTGTTTTCAAGATGATTCTCATTAAGTGATCACCAACTACAGCCGTCTTCTAGATCTGACATTGTGTCCTCACACTGGTTACTTCTGCTGCCCATACTTTCAGTAGAATTGTTTACCCCCTGTATATGTGTTTGGAACTTTTTTTATGAACTCCAACTTTTTTATATGCAGGCATTCATGAGGTACACCTTTTTCTTTAGCTCCTTGAGTTGTTTATTATTATTATTATTATTATTGTCTTTTATAAACTCACTGATCATTTGTTTTATTAAGATCAGTATCTATTTAAATGCATCTTCTTTGAATTCACCAAACACCTCACTGATTTATTTTGTTACCTCCACTGTTATCCTTGGGGATATTTTGTCTGTGTGGCTTTTGCTTTCCTACCTTTTGCTTCCCCCAGATCAGCTCTAGGAAGCTGGCAGGTTTTGAAGGCATTTTGTTGCCTTGTTTTCTCATGTTTCAAGTTTTTGTTTGTTTTCTGTGCCAGGGCTTGCAGAATGATTACAGTGGGTAGCTTTGTTGCTAGTATGGAGAATTCTTTAGTTAATGTCTACCTTTCAAAAATGTCTTCTGGGCATAGCTAACTATTGTTCTTTACCTCTGTCCAAGATCTATTCACCTCCATTTTTTTTTTTTTTTTTTTTTTTTTTTGGTACCAGGGATTGAACTCACGACTATGTGTTTGCAAGGCAGGCGCTTATGCTGCTGAGCTAAATCCCCAGCCCTGATAATTACACTTATGGATCAGTTTACTCAGTAATAAGATAAAAGAATAAGATATATTGTTAAAGTAAATTTAATTACAACATAAATTGGAATAGAACAGATAACATTGGGAGTCTAACTTGTTTTTATGTTCAGTATGGAAACCTTAGTAGAAGTTTTTTTGAGGCTCAGGAGTATGAACTAAGATTTGAAAAAAACATAGAGAAGAAGAAAAATGTTTTTACATTAATTAAACATCAATGAAGAACTAGAGGTTGGTAAAGGGGATGATACATTGTGTAGAATAACATACACATAATGTCCCTTTGCATATACATAGGTGTTTGAAGTTTGTTTTAACACAACGATAGCAATAAGACAATACCTATCAGCTATAAATATCAATATGAATGGTTTCAATTCGCTGATCAAAAGACAAATTAGTAGAATGGATCAAGAATCAAGATTCAATCATAACATCAAGTGAGGAATGTATAAAAAGGATGTTATTTTTATATAATAGAATACTACTCAGCCATAAAGGATAAACTTGAGACTTTTATAGGTAAATGAGTATAACTTGAGACCATACTCATAAGTTAAATAAATCAGACATGCTTGTATAAACATCATATTGTCTCACTAGTGTGAGAAGCTGAAAGAAACTATATATATAAAAGATAGCTAAGATAGCTAATGTTCATTATATAGAAGTTCATTATATAGAAGTTCATATATTAGCTTCATTATATTAGCTTCTATTATATAGAAGTTCATTATATAGTTCATTATATAGAAGTTCATTATGTTAGCTAAAAGTAACAGAAAAAAAAACCAACAAGAAAAAGAATAAATAACTTTAAAAGATAGTAAAATAAAGGAAATAGAAAGAAAAAATAATAAAGGAGCAAAGTAAAAGAATAAGAAAGAAAAAGAAAAAAGGACTTAAACAAATAAAGATAATATTAAAAAAAAGATAATACTAATAAAAAAGGGGAAAAAGAAAATGGGAAAATAAACTTCAAATATCACCCCCTCACACATACATACATGCATACATCCTCAAAACTCAATAGGGAAAAAAAAAAAACTGGGTCAAAAGAAGAAAGAAAAAGGAAAAAAATTTGTATGTATTTCCAGATGAGTAGTTTACTTACAGAACTTAGTCTTTGGGATCCAGTAAGTCAGTCAGACCACTGGTCTTCTCTGGATGGAGGCCACAGGGCAGGTAGTCAAGCAGACCGACACCTTCAAATCCAGCCAGACCCAACGGACCTGACCTCCCACCACCAAATGCAGAGCCTGTGTCCTTCCTGGCCTGAGCTTGAACTCAGGGGACCTGGGGCATCTATGTCCTGCCCTCACCCTCTCCCAGTCTGTGTGCCGGCGGCTGTCTCTCACCCCGTCTCTGTGGCAGGGTAACGCTTCATCCTGGACTGAAGTTGTAGGACAGGTGTTCTGTGACTCAGTCACATGAGATCAGTCCTTTCCCAAGATGGTACCTGGTTAAACTGTCTCTGGTAATGTGGTGGGCACTGAACTAGATTTCTTCCCCAACTCTAGCCCACTGTGGAGAAGTCACTCTCGGGGTGAAGCCCCACACAGTGTTGTGTTTGTTTGTTTAGTTTTGTTTACACCAGATGTGGCCATTTTTTTGAAACCAGTGCTGTTGGCCCACCTGTTTTTCCCTCTTATGGGCAGCCTCACCTCTTCTCTGAGGTGCTGGCCTCTTAATCAAATTGGTTGTATGGTAGTCACCTGTGTGGCCCTGTGCTGAGGGGAACCAAGATGTCCAGCCACCTAGGAGTGGAGTGGAAGTTTGATGCCCACAGTAGGTGGGGTCCTTCTCCTCTTATTTTGCTTCTGTAGGTGAGGCTCTTTTTTTTTTTTTTTTTTTGGTACTGAGGATCAAACTCAAAACCCTTTATGCCTCTGAGTTAAATCACCCCGCTACCAGGAAATGTGAGATTCTGTAACTCCTTTAGTTTTCCTTCTGATCCCTACCGCTTAGGGTAGAGTTGCCATGGCAACAGAAACAACGTTGGATTCCTGAACTCTGGAACGCACCCATGGTATTGTGGTTTTGAACTCACTCATTCAAAGTAGTGGCCTCAGAGGAAGCTCCCCTGGTGAGTCAGTTCTGTATTCTTTTTTTTTGTTTTGTTTTTGGTACTGGGGATCAAACTCATGACCTTGCACTTGCCAGGCAGGCGCTCATGCCACTAAGCTAAATCCCCAGCCAGTTCTGTATTCTTTAAGGAGCCATTCCTGAAGGTCCAGCTTAGAGTCTACTCCCTTAGTCCTTTCAGAAGTTTTCTAAACACATACATTTCTATAATAAATATCTCCAGGCTTAAAATATTTAATCAGTCAGTACAATTTCAAAGAAAACTATGTATTGAACTGTTCTGCTGAGCCCTGATATTCCAAACTCAAATTAATTCCTGTGGTCCTGCCCTGATCTTCCCTGTGACTGTGAGACTGATTCCAGGCTGATAAGATATACAGAACTCTAATTCCTGTCCTTGCCTGACCTTTGGTCTATCTAAATTTCTCAGATTCTGGAAAAACTTCTCCTCTGCAGCTAGGTTTCTAGGCATCAATTTCTTATGATGGGTCATTGCCTAATATTCCTGAGTAGATGGTTGAAATATTCTCTGGATCTGTGCTACCTGCAAGTGCTCTGGGCTAGAGACTACCTCAGCGAGCTGGGATGTACCAGTTTGGCTGCTATGTGTGTAAAAAACTGAAACAAGGGCTGGGATTGTAGACCATTGGCCTCTAGCATGCATGAGGCCATGGGTTCCAGCCCCAGTACCATGAAAAGAAAAATTAAAAATACACTGAAATGGCCATGTACTGGACACCTCCAGAGTTCCTCAACACTCTTCCTCCCACCAGTGAGTCACCTAGACTGTCACTGAGTTGTGTGTGAGAGGTTCCTAGAGATGATGATACAGAGAAAATAATAACTCTCTGCTAGGTGTCAGTTATGCTAAGTTTGTGTTCCCCAAAATTGAAGAATGAATTTTAAGGGACAATGGAGGGTAAGAACAGGACAAATTTATTGGGAGACTTAGCTCCTGAGAGACAGAAGGGGACTCAAAAGTGTATTGCCAACGAGCCTACTTCTCAAAGGAAGTTATAGAGCAAAATCATAATGTGGTTACAAAATCGCAAGGTGAGTGCAACATGGGTCAAGACTATGATAAAACAGTAAGAGTATGCAAGTTGGTGCCATGCAGGCTACTGGGGGGAGAACCAGACACCAGCCCCTTCCAGTGCATGCAGTGAGACACAAGAAGAGCCAAGGTCCCTCCTCCCCTACCCCGTAAGTGACCAGCTGATCCAGAGAAACACAGGCTGTGATGATAGCTACTGAGGTAAAATACAACTTAATGCTGTTAGTGTTCAGTGTTCCATTGACTTTGCAGGCCTAAAGCCAGTAGACTGATCATCTATTCAGAGGATAACAGTACACAATGTAGCATCTATGGGGATCTCCTTCTGAAGGTGGTGGCCATTCTTAATTTTCTATTATCTTGTTTTGAAGTCCTGCATCATTTGCATTGTTTTGTTGGGTTGGGTTTTATCCTGTTTTGTCTTGTTTGATTTTATTATATCTGATGGCATGGGCAGCTATTTCAAAGATAACAAGATACATTATGGTAGCCATTTTGGATTTACCATTCTCTTATTTTGAAGCCCTTTATTGCATTCATTGTTTTGTTTTTATTGGTTCTACTCTGTTTTGCTTTGTTTGATTTTTTACCATGTCTGAAGATATGGGCAGCTATTTTGCAGACAAGAGACATTATGGTTAAAAAAAAAAAGAGAGACATTATGGTAAACACTATTGATTTCCTATTGTTTTGAAGTACTGTGTCACTTATACTGTTTTTTTAATTGGCTTTATTCTGTTTTATTTTGCTTGGTTTTATTCTCTTTAAAATAAAAATTACACCCCCTCCATAAGATTATAAGTATAGATGCGTAGGTAACATTGTTCCAATGGAAAAACAGGCCCTTGACCTCCTCCTCCTGGTCTTGATTTTAAAATACTAAGGAAACAATTCTCACTAAAGTACCAAGTGAGCTATCTGTAGCAAAAGCCATCTTTTGCAGCTTTTTAAAAATATAATTGTTTGTTTGTTTGAAACAGTGTCTCACTATGCAGTTTAGTCTGGTCTTGAACTCACTAGGTAGCCCAAATTGGCCTTGAACTCAGAGATTCTCCTGCCTCAGCCTCTCAAGTGCTGGGATTACAGGAGTGTGCCACCATGCCCAGCTAGATGTAGATTAAGTTTTAAATGGCAGGACTAAATTTAAAGTGATGTCAAATATTTTGATCATTTTTGTGTCTAAGGTACAGATGTGAAGTATATTGTATAAAAGAGAGCACTTACTTTACATGTACTAAACTTTAAATCTTATATGCACAGCAAATTTTATATAGATATAGATATCTATCTATATTTATCTATCTATATAGACCCAGATATTGGTGTGTTATAAGCTCAGATAATATTTATTTAACCAATTATTGCCTGGTTATTGAACACATTTCACAAGTCAACATTTAAATAATCTTTAACTATTAAAACTCAGTTTATTATATAACCAACAGCAAGCAGAAAACAGTACTTCAAGGTAGGCCAAGTTAGATCATAAGATATAGTCAAAGTCTGAAAATCATCTGTAAATCTGTTTCCTCTGAGACCCATTCCAATTTTTGTTTTGTTTTGCTTTGTTGAGGAAGGAAATCACTATGTAGTTCAGGCTGATCTTGAACTCACTATGTAGTACAGACTGGCCTTGAACTAGTGGAGACTTTCTTGCTTCAGCCTCCTGAGTGCTGGGATTACAGGCATTACCACCATGCCTGGCCTCCATCCTAATTTCCTCTGGGTCAGGTCACTCACGGAGAAGGTTATGTGTCCTCTCATAGCACCTTACCCCTTCCCCTGACTTCTCAAAGCAGGCACATATTAGCTTTGAATCAGTAGGATGGTAGGAAGTGTTAATTCTTGTTATACTGGTGAGGCAGGTTACTTTTGCAATGGGGGATAAAATAGGTTGATAAGGAGGTAGGATGGGGAAAGTGTCCCTGGGAGAAGATGGAGCAGAAGAAGAAGTCGAACTAGGTTCCAAGCCTTCCTCAAGGGCCTATGGAGCCTCTACAGGCTCTGCTATTGGTCCACAGGCATCTGGGATACTCTGCTTGGAGCACTCATGAGTTTAACATCTATAGCTTCTGGTTCTGATCTGATTGGTCCTATTGGCACATGGGGATAAATAGATTGTACAAGTTCTGAATCTTAGTGTAGGGCTATAAAAACCTGGACATGTGGGACTTCCCATATGTCCCTCACATTTTCCCTCCCTTTTACAGAACAAATCAAGGTGGAATATTGTATTAAAATTTAAAGTTCCATCCAAAGGCCATGTTTTCCCACTTTCTAATTTATACTGAGCCCACACTGACTTGTAAAGGAAAGCCGTCCTTTTTCTTTTTAAGTCCTCCATCTAAAAATACAACTTGAAGGTAACATTCCAGGGATAGATACTGAATTACCTAATCTCCAAGAAAGTGCACTGTACCCATTAAAATTTCCCTTCTGTGGTCTGTATGGTGGCACATGCCTGTAATGCCAGCATTTGGAAGGCTGAGGCAAGAGGGTCTCAGTGAGCTCAAAACCAGCCTGAATGCACAGTGAGACCCTATCTCAAAAAAGAAAAATTCCTTGTATGCTTCTGTGAAGAGAGAAAGGAAAGAAGGAGAGAAACAGACAGAGCCAGAGACTAAGAGAGATGGAGACTGAGAGAGACAGAGACCAAGAGAGGAAACTGGAGTCAAGCTGGATGTGCAGCCTGCCTGGCGTCCCAGAGTCAGAACTGCCCACAGGGGCAGCTCCGCTGTCACTGACTAGTCCAGGTGTTCCTGCTGGTCATGCAGAAATCAGTTGTTCATGTACAGGACAAGAACCTGGGGGCGGGGGCTTTAGCTCAGTGGCATAAGCGCCTGCTTTGCAAGCGCGCAGTGGTGAGTTCGATCCCCAGTACCGATGATTAAAAAAAAAAAAAAAAAGAACCTGGGTTCCTTCTCCAACCTTTATCACCAGATCAGGAAAGCGGGAAAAGGAGTTGTACACAGCAGCTGGACTTTACTCTGAAACCTACGCCAAGGATCCCTACATTTGGGGACCTATGATACAGTGATACACACAGAGAACTCACGGAGGGTCTAAAAATTCTGGAGATATTACTTAGCCACAACAGATCACATAACCATTTTAGATAGGGAGATAAACTTGAGGACAAAATGACCATAAGAATGCCAAAACCAAATAAAATGCAGAGAGGAAGCAAAGGAGCATCAGAGAAGCATCCTGAGAGGCCCCCGAGTCTAGGAAAAAGAACACCTAAAGTCAGTGCTTGACAGGCGGCTCGGACCCAGGAAGGCTGTGGCCGCCGGGTGGCGCCCTTCCTGCAGGTCAGTGGGCTGGCTTCTGGCTGCGCACACAGGCCTCATGCTTCCCTTGCCCCGCCTATGTGGCAAAACACACTAGAAACTGTCCCCAGTGCCATAAGAAACTTCCCCAAGTCCCCGGCTCCCATCACTCCCCTCCACCCACAGCTGCCTGCCTCTCCTGTGTGTGGCTGGAGGCTAACTGCAGAAAAAGTGAAAGGATTTGAGTTTTCTGCCAGATGAAAGCCCAAGTCGGAGATAAGGGACAAGAAGGGAACTAGGGTTTTCTTTGGGAACAGAGGAGGATAAAGTAGTGAACCAGGAGGCTCCTTCTTGGTCTGTGTCCATAGACTTTACCAGGTCCCAAGGATAATGTCAGTGATCACTTGCATGAGTACTTGAATTTGCATGGCTTCGGACACACCCCAGCCACACACAGAGGGGAGAAATAGCATCAGGTGGACTGAGCTAATGCCCTTTGTTTTTGAGAGAGAGAGACAGACAGACAGACAAACAGAGACAGAGACACAGAATGAATAAAAGATTTCCTTTTGGGTGTGTGTGTGCGTGTGTGTGTGTGTGTGTGTGTGTGTGTGTGTTTGTACCTGGGATCAAACTCAGGACCTTACGCTTGCCAGTCAGGCACTTGTGCAGTTGAGCTGAACCCCAGCCCTGAAGATTTCCTTTTATCTGAAGTGTTTAGGACTAAAAAATGTGTGTGATTTAAAGAGATTGCTTCTCTTGGGCATCTTAATAGGTCAGTCTTCTTGAGATCTCAGGACTGGCTTCTTGTTGCATGAGATATTTTGCTGGAGATGCTGGATGGGCCAGTCCTTAAGTGTCTCTGGTGAGCAGGTTTTAGTTCCATGTTACCCAAGAAGGAGTAAGGCAGTTACAAGTCATAGCAGATACCTCTTGATATCTCTTCCCATTCCAGTTAGAGGGAGCAAGTGCCTCTTGTACTCAGTGTTTTTATGAACAAGTGCTGATTTTCTAGAGATTTAGGAAGGGTGTGATGGTGCACATCTGTAATCCCAGCGCTCAGGAGGCTGAGGCAGGAATATCCTTAACATATTCCTATTCATATAGCCTGAGTTATAAAGTGAGCTCAAGTTCAGCCTGAACTGCATAGGAGACCCTATCTCAAAAAGACCAAACAAGAGAGAGAGAGAGAGAGAGAGAGAGAGAGAGAGAGAAAGGGAAAGAAAGGGAAAGAAGGGAGAAGGAGAGGGAGAAGGAGAAGGAGAAAGAGATTTTGGAGTCTCTAGTATTATATACACAGCTAAGTTAGGTAGAAATTAATAGGCAGTCAGACAGGGCTAGGGCTAGGCAATTTGTGTGTGTGTGTGTGTGTGTGTGTGTGTGTGTGTGTGTGTTTGAGACAGGGTCTTGCTATACAGTTCAGGCTGGCCTTGAGCTCACTTTGTAGCCCAGGCTGGTCTCAAACTCACAAGGATCCTCCTGCCTCAGCCTCCCAAACACTGGGATTATAGGCATGGGCCACCATGCCCAGCAAGGGCTAGGCAATGAGAAAGACAAAAACAAATGAGAACTGTGGCTGGAGGTGCACCCACTGAACACCAGGCGTCAAGATAGAGATGCAATAACCAGGCCAAGATAGAGATGCTAAGGGATAAACAATAACTTGAGGTTGTACTGTGATTGGTGTCATGGGATCCAGTCAAATCCAGATAGGCATCAGTCACCCAGGTGGGTGACCAGACATCTAGACCCATCCCTCCCCCGAAATACCTTTGTTCTTTCCATGCAGCCTTGCTATGCAACTCCCTTCTTGATTGGATCAATATTAGCTAAGCAGCTATACCTGTAGTCCTATAGTGCAATCGTAGTTTGACCCATGTTGTACTCACATTGTGACTTTGCTGCATAAATCATCGCCTCTGACAAAAGGCCTCAGCAGCAACCCACTTCTAGGCTCTCAACTGTCTCTCAGGAGCTAAGTCTTAATAAATCTTTCCTACTCTTTATTTTTTTTGTTTCTTGAGACAAAGTCTCACTATGACACTATGTAGCTCAGACTGGCCTTGAACTCATGATGTAGCCCAGGCTGACCTCGAACTTGCAGCAATCCTACCCCAGCTTTGTGAGTGCTGGTATTACAGGTGTGCACCATACCTGGCTAGTCTTCTCTACTCTTAACCTGTATTGTTCCTTGGAATTCATTCTTCAAATTTTTTTCTTTTTTCTTTTTCTTTTTTTATTTTGAAGAGAATAAAACCAAACGAAATAAAACAGAATATAGTCAATTGAAAAAAAATGATGAACATGGTACATGACTTTAAAACAAAATACAAGGAAATCAATAATGGCTATCATAATGTCTCATTATGTTCTTCATTTTTTTTTTTTTGTACCAGGAATTGAACTCAGGACCTTGCGCTTGCCAGGCAGGTGCTGTGCCTCTGAGCTATATCCCCAGCCCTTTTCTTTTTTCTTTTCTTTACTTTCTTTTCTTTTTTTGGTACCAGGAATCGAACTTATGACTTCCCCCCAGGTGCTGTGCCACTGAGCTATCTCCCCAATCCCTATATTCTTCAATTTTGGGAGACATGAACTTGGTGTCTCTGATACCTAGCAGGTTGTGAGTTATATTTCTCCTATATCATTAACTCCTGAAAAGGAAAATCCTAAGGCTGCAGAAGTTTATAGACAGGGAGAGAAAAAAGGGAGAGGGGAGAGATAAACCATGCTTCAGAGGGCAAGGGGTTGGGGAGTGAGAGAAAAAAATTATGCAAAGCTTTTGGCAGGATTTACCAAACTTGCCAAGCTGGATACCTCTTTTTACCTCTTACTCCTGGTTCATCAAGAAAACTGTGACCAGGAGAGGTTCCCAGGACTGAGACAGAATTTTTTTTTTTATTTTAAAAATTTTCTTTATTTTTTTGAGACAGGGCCTCACTATACAGTTCAGGGTGGCCTTGAACTCACTATATAGCCCAAATTGGCCTCAAAACTTTCAGGATTCTCCTGCTTCAGCCTCTGGAGTGCTGAGATTAGAGGCATGTGCTACCACGCCCAGCCAGAGGCAGGAATTTAACACACCCTAAACACAGAATGTTTGGAAGTTCCAGTCATGGAAAAAGAATTTTCAGCATGTGCAATTCAGAGGCACAGGAGGGGAGGGTTCATTAGGCAGACATTTTAGGGCACACTCTAGAGTGAAGTGCAGCCACTCTGGCTGAGGGACATTAGGAACTTGAAATATTTGTGTATTGTTGGTGGTACAAATATGTGGAATGTGATCATCTACAGCAGTGGTGGTAACCCTCTGGCACACATGCCACAGCAGGCACGGAGAGCCCTCTGTGGGCACAGAACCCCACTACTGCCCCAGCAGCCAAGCACTGAGGTTTCATCGCAGTGCTGGCACTTTGCAATAAGTAAGTGGGTTTGGATTGCAGTGTGGGCACGTGATCTCTGGGGGGAGCCTCAGCAGGAGTGGTTCAAAGCCCCAGCCCCAGTGGTCAACTTGTAACATCCAGTTGAACTGAGTCAGTGTGGTTCTGGGTGTGGAGACCCACCTGGGCACTGCGTACTCACTGTCACTGAGGATGGCTGTGTTCTCTGGGGGATCCCTGGTCCTTGCCTTGAGCATCCCTTCCTGGCTCCAGTGCAGATCTCAGCCTGCTGGCACTGATCCTTCTCCCCTCTGGCGCAGACTTTCTAGCTTCCACCACTGACCTTTGGGCCTTCCCGGTGCAGATCATTGACACAGACTTGTTGAGACATTGTGGTGGGCTCAGCTCTCTAGCTGAACTTGTGGAAGACATTGCCATGGGCTCTAGGTCTGCAGCTGGACCCGTACAGGTCACTACCATGGGATCCGGGACCTCAGCTGGACTCTTGGGTCTTAAGTGTGTGGACAGATCTCTTGCACTCTTCTCCATTTGAATTTTTGGATAAATATTATAAAATAATCCTATAAATTATGTGCCCTGTATTAAATCTTTTTCCTTGTAAACCCTGATTACAACATCCAGGGCACCTGAGGACATGTGAGGCTATGAACCTGCTGGGTATCGCAGGTGTACTGCAGGGTACTTAGGTAACCATGACAGCACAGGCAACCAAGCAGGTGCTGTACCTTAAGTCAGTACTTGAATGTGTAAATACATAGTAACACATAAGGACTGGACCATAAAGAAGCAGCGGCTCTCTCTGCTCTGCAGTGGTTGTGCTGATGTCTGCCCCTGTGAGCATTCTTCGGGAACTTCACACATGTAAAAACTCCTTCAGCCCCCTCAACCCCGACTGTCTCTAAAAGGTTCACTATCACTGATCTATAGTCTTGGTGTGGTGGTAAAGGAGGATGGCCCACCCATAGTAAGATAATCTTTCTATACGTTGGATAGTAGCCTAATTTACAGGTGCAAAGGTGATCTTCGGTGGAAATCAGTGGTCTTGGTTTGGTAGGGGAAAGAATGGCCCACCCATAGTAAGACAATGGTCCACCCATCGGGGAAATCTTTTTTTTTTTTTTTTTTTTGTAGCAGGGATCGAACTCATGACCTTGTACTTGCCAGGCAGGCAATTTATGCTGCTGAGTTAAATCCACAGCCCCAGGAAATCTTTTTTTTTTTTGTACTGGGGATCAAACTCAAGACCTTGCGCTTGCAAAGCAGGCACTTAAGCCACTGAGCTAAATCCCCGGCCAGGAAATCTTAATTTACAGGTGAAAGTGGTCTACTCACAGGTAAAGAACCATTAGCAAGTAAAAACTCATTTGTGGGTGAAAGGGAACTGCCTAGGCTTCTTGTGTTCTGGGAGAAGAGAAAAATAAAAAAATAAAACAAAAAATAAGCTGGGCTTATGTCTTGAAGTTAGTTTTCATGTTTTAAAAAATATGGTTTTGTTTCCTTTTTTGCCTAATTTTTAGTCTATCCTACCTCAAGATCTTCCAATAATACATTCACTGAAATGTAATGCTCAGGACAATGGGGAGCACAGGAGCCCTGTTTCAGGCCCCTGATTAGCTGCAATTCTGATTAGCCCTTGAATATGCTCTATCTGTTATTAAGTGTCTGAAAAATCAACTCTTGGCAGGGGATATAGCTCAGTGATAGAAATGCCTGCCTGACAAACGTGAGGTTGTGCTTGATACCTGGTACCAAAAAAAAAAAAAAAAAGAAAAGAAAAAGAATAAAAAAATCACCTCTGCATATAATAAGCCTGTTGTGTCTTTGTCATTGGGTGATCTTTTACCTTTGTTATTTGTTTGTAGCTGGGAAACCTGCCTTCCATTTATTCTGTAATTGTTCATATACACTGTGGGAACCATCATTATCCAACTCTTGGTTTTAGATTTTACTTTTTCACTGACACTTTTGTCTGGTCTTACAGATTTTTTTAAATTTTGTTTTTTCTGTACTGGCAATCAAACTCAGGCTGTCACGCTTGCCAGGCAGACGCTGTGCCACTGAGCTATATCCTTGGTCTCTCTGATTTGATAGGCCTCCCTACCTCATGTCTAGAAGAGGTTCTTGATAGAGCTCTTGGCATTATGATCCCTTTTAAACCCCTTCATATTATTTACCTGCCTTTAGAATTAGCTCCCAGGTTAATCCTATTCCCAGCTTCATTTATAAGAAATAATTTATAGTCTAAGAAGCAGCAATTTATGAACTGAAATCCTTTAGGCTATATTCAAGTTTACCTATTTAAGAAAAAAATGCAAAAAAAAAAGCAAAAAAAAAAAAAGAAAAAAAAGAAAAAATGCAGGGCTGGGAAATTAGCTCAGCAGGCATTAGCACCAGCCTGGCAAACAAGAGGCCATGAGTTCAATCCCTGGTACCTAAATAAATATGCAGCAGCACCTACCTGGCAAGCATGGGGTCATGAGTTTGATTCCCAGTATCACCCCCCCATAAATAAATAAAATAAATAAATATTTTAAAATGCAGTCAAGTGTGGTGGTGATACCTGTAATTCTAGCACTTGGAAGGCTGAGGAAGAAAGACCACCATGAGTTTGAGGCCAGCTTGTGCTACATAGAGAATTCAAAGCCAGCCTAAACTATACAGTGAAATCCTATCTCAAAAAAACAAAAAACAATAAACAACCAGAAAACCAAAAAAAGAAAGCAAGTGGCTGGGGATGTTGCTCACTGGTTAAACATGTGCTTAGCATGCACTAGTGACTAGACCCTTGTTAAATCTCCTGTACCCTACCCCTCAAAAAAAATGCCAATTTGTGGTCTTCTAATCCAAGTCTTTGAAAAATATAGCTACAACTATTGTGAGCATACTCGTACCCTGAGTTAATTTATGTTTTGGGGGAAATACTTTGAAAATTAAAACTCACAGTTGATCACTGTAAGAGTTGGGAATTTTGGGCCGGGGATTTAGATAGCAACGTAAGCGCCTGCTTTGCAAGTGTGCAATTGTGAGTTTAATCCCTGGTATCAAAAAAAAAAAAAAAAAAAAGAGTTGGGAATTTTATGTTACAAAATACATGTAAGATTTTTTCATATTATTTGGATTATTATTCTACCAAATACAGAACCAGTGATTGGCTGGGCATAGTGACACATACCTGTAATCTCAGTACTCAGGAGGCTGAGGCAGACAGACTGCTATGAGTTTGAGGCCAGCCTAGGCTACATAGAGATTTCAAAGCCAGGCTGAACTACACAGGGAGATCCGTCTCAAAAAAAGCAAAAAACAAAACAAAACAAAAACCAATGGTTGTTCCAAGTTATAGAACTGATAACGTGTATAATTTAAAATGAGTATTGGTTATTTTCTTACAAAGAATATAAGAAGGAAGTTGGATAACACCTTTACAAGGGGAAAATACAAGAATTCAGATGGGTAGATGGTAGATATTACATAATTTTTTTCAGAGAAGAATCAAGGACATCTTCTAAATCAGAACACAAATCTTTGTGGAAACATACTGATATAGGGAAAATAAATATAACTCCCAACCTGCTTGTCTTGGTTACTTTCTCCCCTTGTTGAGACAAAATGCCTGATGCCCCAATTAAGGAAAGGAAGGTTTATTTAGCTTACAGTTTTTGGAGGTTTCAGTCCATACTCAGCTGGCTCCAAAGCAGAGTGGTGTGGCTGAGGGGTAACTGTTCATGGTGGCTGCAAGCAGCAAGAGCAAATTGGGCAAACAAATAAACAAACAAAAAAGCAGGCCTCCTTTCCTCTCTTATATTATATACCAATTACCCACCCCTGGGTGGGTGCAGCACTCATACCACCAATCCCAGCACTGGACAATGAACCAATCACAAATGCCAGACTCAGCTGCTTTCATGACTGCATGAGGATTGGGGTGCCATCCAAACACAAACCATAACACTGCTAGATGTCATATACACTGAGTGAGTGTTCACCCAAAATGGAAGAATGAATTCTAAGGAACATCTGAGGTTAAGAATAGGAAACATTTATGGGGGGATATATTCCTGAGAGGCAGGAGGGGTCCCAGAATATGGGTGCCATGGACTCCATTTTACAGAGTAAGTTTTATAGAATAAAATCATAAGGTGGGTATAAAATCACAGGGAAAATACAATGCAGGACAAAATTATGATCAACCAGTAAGATTACAAGACTACTGTTTAGGTAACTGATCCAGTGGGGAAGCAGGTCACAAGCAAGTGCACCTGGAAAGAATAAGGACCTTTTTGAGGAAGAGACAAATCAGGGGGTTCCAGCCATCCACTGAGGTGACTGACGTTAATGTTAATTTATTTTTTCTCTCTCAGAAAAGCATATAGGCCAGGTCACTGTGTCTTTATTTTGAGACCTGGGCTCCAACAGATGTACCCTTGGCC
This sequence comes from Dolichotis patagonum, assembly GCA_004027295.1. Classification (NCBI taxonomy): domain Eukaryota; kingdom Metazoa; phylum Chordata; class Mammalia; order Rodentia; family Caviidae; genus Dolichotis; species Dolichotis patagonum. The sequence goes on from PVJX010004521.1 coordinate 80,438, forward strand.
ACAGTTGTAATGTGTTTTCATTCTCTGTACTGACTGCCTCAAGGGCCCAGTCCTGTCTGACTGCCTATAATATTTACACCTTGCTTAGCTGTGTATGATATTGATGTATTCTGACAAAAATGAAAAAAGATGAAGACATGGAATTGAAGATACACAGAAATCAAATGGTGAAGAACAATGCCAAGATGAAGCAGACCTGTAAGTCAGTTTACAACAAAAAGCATGTATTTGAAATTAGAAATGGAGTATATTTAATTCTGTAGAGGAAGGATACAAAGGAGAAACATTTTTTTTTATAGAGTAATTGGAGACACATTTCTTATTCAGTAGGAAAAAGAAGGGCAATTGGAATTTATTTAAAAACCCAAAATTCACAAGAAAATCATAGTCTTGATATGAAACAAACTAAAATCTGGCTTGATTTTGAGCAATTGGTAAAATTTAAAGGAAGTAACATTCTCTTTATGACCATGAAGGAGAAAATGGCCTGGTACAGCTCCTGTACCTACACTGAGTAATATCTGCTCAGTGATATTAGGCAAATGATAATAAAGCAAACATTGCTTACTGTCATTCAAAGTCTAGAATCAGTTATAGACAAAACCCTGAATATTTATAGTGACAGAACAGGATGTAATTGTCATTAATCTTGTTAAAATGAAAAGACAAGGAAAGTTAAAGAGCCTCAGTGGGATTTTTCTTTCCTTTTTTTTTTTTGTAATGGAAATTGAACTCAGGGCCTTGCACTTGAGTCAGTGAAATGTTTGATAAGAGTTAAACACCTGCTAAGAGTAGCTAAGGAAAACAGGAAGCTACTACAAAGGCCTGGCTCACTTCTTGCCAAGGCTCCATTCCCTCCTCTCTCCATCTTCAGTTAAGCACAGGAGAAACACAGGAGAGGTGGACTCTATCATAAAAACTCCCTGAGTATATAAAACATACACTAAAATCTAAACTTAAAATTTTTATTCTCCCCAAACTAATACTCTAAAATGCACATGTATTCTTTTTACTAACTCAGCCTTGAATGTAACTGCTGTAAACGTCACAAGATAAGCACCCAAAACAAACAAACAAACAAAAAATGTAAGCACCCGGATAGCACAAACAGACTAAAGAAGTGCTTATTCAAGAATGCAGATGTAGGGGCTGGGGATTTAGCTCAGCAGGCATAAGCACCTGCCTCACAAGTGGTGGTTGAGAGTTCGATCCCTGGTATACAAAAAAAAAGAATGCAGACGTCAGCAATGGAAGGGGCAATGGCTATATCAGGGGCCTCACAGCCTAAAATAGCCAAGCAAGTTATAACAGCTTTCAAGGGGGAAGAGTCTCATTCTCACCATATAGTAAAAAAAAGACCTTGGAGTTCTGGCTCCAAACCTCCTACCTTATTCCAAAAAAGTAATGTGTTAACTTGAGAAGTTTAGAAGCTTAACTAAGTAACTCAGCAGTTCTACATTTTGGGGTATAGAAGATATACCCTTCCTGCTCTGTATGTTGTTCATTGTGTCAACTTGCAAAGTTTAGAAGTTTAAGCAATTCAGTAGGAGGCCAGCATCCTCTCCTTGTAAATATCCTGAGTCTGCAAGAAAGGAGGGGCACTGAGATGGTGTGAGTGCTACACCCACGGTGGTGGTGGTGGTGGTGGTGCATGTATGCCGGAAGCCTGCATACAATATAAGGGAAGAAAAGAGGCTCCCCTCCCCCTTTCACTTTTGCTGCTTTGCTGTCTTCTGCCTCCTTGAAGTGTTGACCCTGTGACACACTACCCTGCCTTGGAGATTACAGACCGAAATCTCCACTAACTGTGAGCTAAATAATCCTTTCCTTCCTCAACTTTGGCGTTGGATATTCTGTCTCAGCAACGAGAGAAAAGTAACTAAAATAGGTAGCTATTTACTTATTTGCTTATGATTTCTCAATAAAGTGATTTTGCTTCTCCATTTCTGTTCCCTTTCAAGTAAAGTGATTTTGTTTCTCCTTCTGAACTTATATATCTATTATTGATATCGGGGTTTTTTTTTTTAGACCCTAGATAAAAATCTATCCTCACAAGACATAACACTTCCACAAACCATGAGCCAAATAAACCTTTCCTCCTTTAACTTTGGGTGTTGGGTATTTTGTCTCAGTAAGGAGAAAATTAACTAAAACACTTACATTACCTACTTCTTGCATAAAAATCTAGCTCTATGTTATTCCTTTTTCTATTTTGAGACAAAGGTAAGAGACTGACGGTGCTGGTGAGCAGGCAGGAGTTTCTAATCCTCTTTTAATACCCATGTAACTGAAGGGGAAAAAAAAACATTAAAAACACTCATAAAAGGCCAGGAATTTAGCTCAGTGGCTTAAGCACCTGCCTGGCAAGCGCGAGGTTGTGAGTTCAATCCCCAGTACCAAAAAAACAAACAAACAAAAAAACCACTCATAAAATGAGAACAGCATTAAAGTTTCACTGATTGGTTAAACAAATATATATGGAGTACATGTTATGTACTACACACTAGGCTATATACATAATTTTTTTTTGGAGACAAGGTCTCCCACCTCTCACAAGGTAGTTCAGGCTGGTCTTGAATTCACTATGTAGCCCACGCTGACCTTAAACTCACAGAAATCCTGCTTCAGCCTCCCAGGTGCTGGGTTTATAGGTGTGTACCACCACACTCTGCTATTAATATTCTATATACAGACAAAGAGGATTAGATGCGTAAGTCTATCGTTCCTGTTTGAAATTTTTAAAAATACACTTATTGGCCAGGTAAAATGGTGCATACCTTCAATCCCAACACTAGGGAGTCTGAGGCAGGAGGGTCACCATAAGTTTAAGGCCAGTATGGGCTACACAGTGAGTTCAAGGTCAGTCTGGACTACATAGAACCTGTCTCAAAAAAAATTTTTTTTTTAAATTTAGTGTAGGTTTTCTCAACTTTGGCACCATAATTCTTTGTTGGCAAGGAAGGCCATAGTGCCCATTATAGGGTAGTTGATTTATTTGTTATGCTGAGTATCCAACTCAGGGCGGCAAACATGGTAAGTGCTCTACCACGGAGCTACATTCACAGCCTCACTGCAGGGTATCTCGCCGCATTCCTGGTTTCTACCACTAGATGCCAGTAGCACCCCCACCCCCAGTTGTGACAGGGTATTCAGACATTGAGAAATGGTTCCAAGACACATTCTCTCGGGCCGAAAATCACTGTGATCACATTTTTAAAAAACTAATTAACTTTTTATGATCACATTTTTTATCACTTTTAAAGATCTAAAGTTTTTAAAATTTTAAATACTTGTACTGTGCTAACCTTGCCTATTTCTCATTTGATTAATTTGTCTTACATGCTGTTGAACATCTGACCTTAAGAAATATAAACCACAAATGAATAGATTCTAATTCTCAGAAAAGGTAAGTGGAACGTTAAGCATTTCAGTTGAGTGGCATTTTCATCTAACTTATGAAGAAGGAAAAATACAGCTCAGTATTTTTAGCCTAAAAAGGTTTATCTTAAACCATATATGGCTGATAAAAATGTGAAATCTAAACTCAAGATTTCTCTTGACTTAACCAGATGGTGTGCTTATGATCTGCCTACAAAATTTTTCATTCTAATAAAAAGCTATTTTTTGCTTTCTACTTTAAGATCATATGCTTTTACTCTTTCAAAGTAAGAAAAATATCAGACTACATTACATACTAAAGTAAGCTAAACTAAGGAAAAGGTAACATATCTTCATGTTTTTTCCTCACCTAATATTCACATGTAACCTCGGTTTCCAATATCTCCATATAATAACAAAAAACATATACTGTTTATCATAAGCCAGGCATCATTCTGAGTTTTCTACATATATTAAAAAAAAATTTTTTTTTCTTTTTGAGGGTTTTGCTAGTTAGTGCAGGCTTGCCTTGAGGTCTATGTAGTCCAGGCTGACTTTGAACTTGCAGCAATCCTCCTGTCTCAGTCTTCTGAGTGCAGGGATTACAAGCATGTGCCAGCCACCATGCCCAGCCTTTAAAATTAGAGTTTCAAATTGGTTTAATTTCAGATAGAAAAGTTTGAAGCATAGTACAAAGAGTTCTGGGTATCTTGCACTCAGATTTATCAATTGTTATCATTTTACTACATTTGTTACTCCATTCCCTGGTGCTCACTGTGCTTCTCCATCTCATGCTTGTTCTCTACTCAACAGGTTAAACACTTGTGTTTTTATTTTTTTATTCAAATTGTTCCAGATTTGGTAAATGAGAGTCCCTTCAAATAGGTTCCTGTGACCTTCAACATGGCAAAACAATGTTTCTAGCTCATCTTGTATTTTTCCTGTCCTGGAATCAGTAATTTTTCCAAAATGACTTGTATCTTTTTGTGAAAGGAACCAGTGAACTAAAGCTACTCCAAATCTTGGTTCTTTTTAAGGGAAAATGAGATTTAGAAGCCAAGATTTGGATGTTACACATGCTAATAGGCCCTAAGTGACTAAACCTATAAAATGAAAAGCATTAAAAAGAGGCAAAACAGAATTACCCAATGGGTGGCTAGAACTGGAAAATTAATGTATTTATACACATTTTACATCTATATATATGTGTACACACACACACACACACACACACACAGTGATACCTCAGTTGTCGAATAGCTTTTCTACTAGATGAACAACAAAGTTAAAAAAAAATCTGATGGTTATTCTAGCACTTGGGAAGATGAGGCAGGAGGAACACCATGAGTTCAAGGCAGGCCTAGAGTACACACTGAGACCATGTCTCAAAAAACAAAAACAACAAAAGTTCGCTTGGGGTTTGGTCTTGTTTTTTGTGTGTGTGTGTTTTGGTCTCTGCTTGGTGTTTGACTAAGCTCAACAATAGAACTGAAAATCCGATTTGAAAAAAACTGTATAGGTGGTAAGTGAGTCACACAGGTTAAGTGCCGTTGTTGCCAAGACAACTTATAATGCATTAAAACATTTGTGATTTTTTTGGTAATGTTTTCAATAAAATATGGTAACCATATCTCCAAAGAAAGTTAGTGACACTGTCATACCTGTAGTGAAGGTAGATTTTACCTGGGTTTCTTAAACTTTATGCCAATAAAAAATTAGAGATATAAATTTAGAAGAAACACAGTCACTTCACTGGAGAGGAGAGAAATGAGGAGATACCGGCTACCTTGTTAGAGTAAGGTAGGGAGCCTGGAGCTGGAGCTCTAGGGTCTTTGTTCTTACTCTCTTATATTACATGGCAAAAAAGGGACTCTTCCCCTTTGAGAGCCTTTATACCTTGCTTGGCTGTTGTAGGCTCTGAGATGTGATTTGGCCACTGACTCTCGATTGACTACATGCAAAGCCTTGGGTAAGCTTCTTCTGTTTCGCCAAGGTGATCTCTCTGACATTGTTTTCTCATATTTGACTTTCTGTCCATAAACCCTCTTTCAGGTTAATTATGTTTCCAATACAGAGCATCTCGATGGACCCTACCTCCTGATCTACTCTGCCTGTGTTTCTTTTTGTTAGTATATCAACTAACAGAGATTACAGCCAACTTTCTCTGCCTAATTTCTGCTATGCTATTTTTCTGCCATTGGTAGTCTATTTTTCTCTTCCACTTCAGTGTCTGCCTCGTTCACTGAGGCCTCTCTGCCACTGTTCCTGAAATCCTTTTGTTTTTTTTTCCCTCTCTAGAATGCCCTTCAGTATTTTTTGTAGGGTTGGATTGATGGTCACAAATTCTCCCAGTTCTTCTTTGTCATGGAAGCATCTTGTTTCTCCATTAATTTCTAGAGATAGTTTTTCAGGGTACATCAATCTGGGCCGGAGGTTATTTTCTTTCAGGACTTAGATTACTGCACTCCAAGCTCTTCTTGATTTGATGGTCTGTGTCGAGATGTCTGCCATGATTTTGATGGGTTTTCCTTTATAGGCGATCAGTTTCTTTTCTCTGACAGCTTTTAATATTCTGTTCTTATATTGAATTTCTGGGATCTTGATTATTATGTGTCTGGGTGTAGCTCTGTTTTGGTTGTAGGTGGCTGGAGTTCTGTATGCTTCATACATCTGCATATCATTTCCTTTTGTTATGCTTGGGAAGTTTTCCTTAATTATTTCTGTGAATAGCCTTTGTAATTCCTTTGACTCCTGCTTCTTCATTCACGTTTTTTATTCTTAGGTTATAGATCTTCCTGTCATCTTCTAGCCTTTGTATTGTTACTGCCTGGTTCCTTGTTATTTTTTAAGAGACCTTTCTTTTCATGATCACACATTGCAAACCTGTCTTCAAGTTTTGATAGTCCATCCTTAGTTTCTTTCAAGCAGTTTTGCCAGCTTTCAATGGAGTTTTTAGTTTCCTGGTAATCTCTTTGAATCTGCTTCATGTATTCTAGGTTTTCTTTTTATTTTTCATTGAACGTTTCTCTCCTTCTTTTGTGTTCCTCCACTCTTCCATCTGTGTCTTCTTGAGAGGTGCTTAGCATTTCTTTTATTACTCTACTTACATCTTGCTTAGCTTGAGGTAATATTTCAATTTTGAGCTTGTCTACGAGGTCCTGAAGATATGTCTTTATGTCTGCTGATTCCGTGTTTGATGTTGCATGTTTGCTGCCCTCAATCTCTTTTGTATTAACCTCTCCTGGATCAATATTCTCAGGGTTGTGAGCTAGGGGTTTTTTCTTAGTTCTTTCTCTTGTCATGTTTCTGGTTCCTTCCATATAAGTGTAGAGTTCCCAGCCCCTTTCCTTGTTGGTTAAGGCTCCTCTGAAGTGTGCTGGCTAGGGGTTTCTGCCCTCTCCAGTCCGCTGTCAGTCGCTGAGGTGCAGGCAAGGGCAGTGTATGCCAGCCCCGCCCCTCCGGGCCAGCCAACCTTCAGGGCCTTCAGTGTGTCAGTGCGTGCCTCGCGTAGGGAATCAGTTTGGGACGACTTATTGGGTCCCAGTCAGGGCTGTGACCCAGGCCAAGCAGATCCCACCAATCTGCTCTGGGAGGGGAGCAACCAACTGAAGTCACTGCCATTCCCTGTTCGGGCTGTCCTGCCTGACTCCAACACGTCCAGTTGGTCACCCCTTTCCCATGGGAGGGTCTTATTCCCAGCACTCACCACAGGCTGATGCCGGTCCCTCTCTGGCTCCCTTCTCCATTGGGCTTCCCAACCTCAGACTTCAGCCTGGCTCAGGGCGAGTTCACAGCAGCTCCAGGCAAGTCGCGTGTGGGGTGGCTCAGCTCCATGCACGGGGCCACTCAGGCCAGTCCCGTCGGCATGGGTTCGGGCGCTTAGGCCAGACTTGGCATCTCGAATTCAGGTGTCTTAGTGAGAACCCCGTGATCGCTGATCTTAGCTTCTCTAATGGTAGCCCCGGGACTTTGTATTTGAGCAGCTCTGCTTCCTTCAGTTTCTTCCTGGGTTGAGAGAATCCATCTCCCTCTGTCAGGATCTCTCCAGAATTTATTCTGGCATCTGAGCTGTCTCTCTCAGAGAGGCTCCATATCCTGCTGCTTAACAGTCCGCCATCTTTAGCTCTTCCTCCTATCTCTGACGTTGATGGCAGACATTCAAGCTGACTTAGCAATTAGTAAACGGATACATGTACATTTTAGTGTATTAACATGGTGAGAAAATAATAAACTATATACATATATATTTATATATATACATATTTATATATCAATATATGTTATATATGTATATATAAATACATATATATAAATACATATAAGTTGCTCAAATAAATACATATAAATTTTAAATTGCTCTCTGTAGCAGGGGTTTACCTATTTGCCAGAAACCTCACTAAGACCCTTACCTTTTCCTGTCTGTCCCCCAACTTTTCCTACAGTATCAGCAGTAAAACTAAGAGGAAAACTGAGAACTGGGTTAAAGAAATAAATTACTGTGAATTTTGTCAAACTTCTGGAAAAATGAATTTATCAATGTAACTTTTGGGCCTCAGGATGAATGATTTCATTTTCCACTTCTCATGGGAAGAAAATGTTCAGTTTTCAAACTCTTCAGTGTTCAAACACAAATTTGGAATGAAATGAGTTCAACAACAAGGGTATCACTGTATATAGTCAACAGGTTAAGCAGTCAAGCTGAGATTGGAAGCTGGACAGTCTGGTTCCAAGCCTGCCCTTTTAGCATAAATATTCAAAGATAAAAGGGTTGAGAAGGAGGCCTATTCTGTATGATCTAAAATTCCATACCCTGTTTTCTAGCTGGGAAGGAGGACAGCAGGGAGTGTACTGCTGGCCTGGGAATCAATCCAAGTAACAGACTTGACTCAGAACTGTTTTTCCTCTTGGAAGACTAAAGATTTGCAAATGCACCAAACTTTTTGTCTGTCTTCCCTAAGGGTGAGTTTAGTTCTATAAGGATTTTTAGGCCTTCACTGAAATACGAGGGTTTTTTGGTACCAGGAATTGAACTCAGGACCTCGTATTTGCCAGCAGGTGCAGTGCTACAGAGCTATTATCCAGGGCCTCATTGAAATATACCTCTGGGTCATTTGCCCAACCACCTAATGCTTCGGACCAATGTTCATCTCAAGCTAAGCTCGATCTTTACATTATACTGCTTAAAATATTCAAATACTCGTGTAAAGCAGGGGCACTGGTATATTTAAGTGGAGGACAAAGGGGATTATAGATTTTTTTTTTTTTTTTTTGGTACTGGGGATCGAACTCATGACCATGTGCTTGCAAGGCAGGCGCTTATGCCACTGAGCTAACTCCCCAGCCCCGGGATTATAGATTTTTAAATATGAACAAAGGGAACTTATTATTTTAGAATTAATCAAGAAATACCTTATGGTAGAAGTTTTTGTGGTTTATTTTGACATTTTTTCCAACTTTATGGCACTATGATCTAATAGTATATATGGAATAATTTCAATTACTTTTTTTGGGGGGGTACTGAGGATCAAACTCATGACTTTGTGCTTACTAGGTAAGCACTTGAGCCACTGAGCTAAATCCCCAGCCCAATCACTCTGACTTTACTTAAGCATGTTCAGTGAGTTAGTATGTGCAAATTAGAATATATATTTTGTGAACATTCTGTAGACATCTATTAAGTCCATTTGTTAAAAGGTATGGTCAGCTTTGGTATCTTTGTTGACTTTTTGTCTAGTTTATCTACTTGCGACAGTGGAGTGTTAAGAGGTTCCTCATTACAGTTGTATAAGTGATCTTATATTATTTATTGATTTGTTTTTAAGATAGGCTTTTCTATGTAGTTCAGATTAGCCTTGAACTCTTCTATGAATACCAGGCTGGCCTGGAACTCACTGTGTTGGGCTTGTATCTGGTACACGATTGTTCTCTCTTCCTTTTAGCTTGTTCCCTTTTTTTTTTTGCTTAATCGGTACCGGGATCGAACTCACAACCGCATGCTTGCAAGGCAGGCGTTTATGCTGCTGAGCTAAATCCCCAGCCCCTTAACTTGTTCCCTTAACAAGTATATAGTGACCTTCTTTATTTCTTTGGGTCAGTATTGGCTTGAAATCCACTTTGTCTACAAATAGACAACTTCCCGTTTTTTTTTTTTTCTGGGTTCCTATCACATGGAGTAGTTTTCCATCCTTTGACTTTTTTTTTTTTTTTTGAACATCCTTTGACTTTCTGAGTTTATTTATTTTGGTTTTTTGAGACAAGGTCTTGCTATGCAGTTCAGACTGTCCTTGAACTCACTGTATAGCCTAGACTGGCCTCAAACTCAGTGATCCTCCTGCCTCAGTGTACCAAGTGCTAGGATTACAGACATGTGCCATGACACCTAGCTGTTTCTTTTGAGTTAAATGTGTTCCTTGTATTGTTGGCTCATTTCTTGATCCATTCTGCCAACTTTTTGACTGGTGAGTTGAAAATATTTACATTGATGGTTATAACTGATAGGTATTTATTTATTCTTCTCAACATATTATTTTCCTGTTGTTGATTCCCTTTCTTTCACTTTTATTTAATCATTTACCTTGCCTGGTGGATACATTCTATGGAGATTCTTGGAACTGTTGCCTTTATTTCTTTTTCTAGAATACCCTCCAGAACTTTTGGAGTGCTGGTTGGGTGGTCATGAATTTCTTCAGGTGTTCTTTACCATGGAAGTGTCTTACTTCTCCATCAATATTGAAAGTTGGTTTTGTGGGGAACGTCAATCTGGGTTGGAGGTCATTTGTTTTTTGTTTGTTTGTTTTTGTTTTGAGACAGGGTCTCACTATGCTATGCAGTTCAGGCTGGCCTTGAGCTCACTTTGTAAACCAGGCTGGTCTTGAACTCACAACAATCCTCCTGACTCAGCCTCTTGAGTGCTGGAATTACAGGTGTGTGCCACTATGCCTGGCCTTTTTTTTTTTTTTTTTTTTTTTGGTGCCAGGGATCAAACTCTAGACCTTGTGCTTGCCAGGCAGGCACTTATGCAGCTGAATTAAATCCCTAGGCTTTTTTTTTTTTTTTTTTTGCTTGAAATAGTTCACTCCAGCTCTCCTTAAGAGTTTGAGAAATCTGCTGTGATTCTCATGGGTTTTCCTATTTTTGTGTTGAATTTCTGGAATCTTGACTATTATGTTCCTCAGTGTAGTTTTGTTTTGATGATGGCTAATTGGAGTTTGTTTTAGTTACTTTTCTCTTGTTGCTGAGACAAAATAACTGACATTCAAAGTTAAAGGAGGAAAAGTTCCTCCTTTAGCTCAGTTTTTAGAGGTTTTGGTCCATAATGGGCTGGCTCCAAGACATGGCAGAGGGGCAACAGTTCATGGTGGCAGAGACAGCAAAAGCAATGAAAGACAGAGAAGGACAGACAGAGATCGAAACAAGTGTCTTTCTGTCCCCTATGTTGTATCCAGTCTACCAGGTTTAGGGCAGTGCTAACCCAAACAGGGTAGATTAATTTTTTTATTTTTTGGTACTGGGACTCAAACTTGGAACCTGGCACTCATCAGGCAGGCACTGTGCTACTGAGTTATCTCCCCAGCCCTGGCAGCACCAATCCAATCAGTGGACTGGTCCAGCAATTACCCTTTCTTAATCCTGCACTACGAGAATCAATCACATACTGTTAATTCAGCCACCTCTGAAAAATGCTACGACCACATGAAGCTTTGTGGATGGGTGGGTGGGCAGGAATCTAAGCACTAACCATAACGATGTTCTATACATTTATCTCTATGTAAAACTCTTTTTCCATGCTTGGGAATTTTTCTGCCATTACTTCTATGAACAGGAATTTTGGGTCACTGGGCTATCTTCCGAGTTTTCACTGATTCCAATCAATCTTGTATTATTCTTCTTTGCATTGTCTAGCAGCTGTTGGATTGATTTTTCATGGTCCCTTGCTATTTTTAAGAAGATTTTCATTTAATGTTCACTAATTACAACCATCCTTCTGTCTTCTACATCTGATAGTTTATCTTCACATTGGTTGATTCTGCTCTATATACTTTCAATATAGTTTTTTTTAATAGTTTTTAATCTGGATGTCTGCTTGAATCTGTATTATGGAATTAAGTTGTTTACTATGTTGGGCATTCATAGTTTTCATCACTTTTCTAAGCGCCTCTATTTTTTACAAATCTGTATCATTCTAGATGCATTAACCATTACTTTCATTATGGTCATCATGTCTTTAATTTTTTGTGTAATGATTTTTTTTTCTAGATACTCATCTGCTTTGTTACTTCCTCTGTGTCTCAGTTAGTCTTCTCATTGCAGATACAAAATACTCAACACTTAAAGTTAAAGGAGGAAAGGTTTACTTTGGCGTACAGTTTTGAGAGGTCTGGCTTCAGTGCAGGGTGGTATGGCACAGGGACATCACAGAGGAGAAAAAAACAGTTCACTGCATGAAAGGCAGAGGGCAGGAGGGACCAATAGCAGCAAGCAGTAAGCAACAGTAGCAGCTCTCTTTTTGGCCCTTGTTCTATCCAGGCAACACACCTGTAAGGCAGGCAGCATTGACTCCACAGTGGACCTCCCATTATCTGCATCCAGAGCTATGACAAATCAATCAGTGGACTAACTTAGTAATCACATACCCTTAATCCTAGCATCATACCCTCTAGATCTAGCCACCTCTGAAAAGCCCCGCCTATGACCATATTAGGCTTTAGGGGAACATCTAAAAACAAGTTATAACATGCTGCCGTGATAGAAATTTTGGATTTTAAAGCTAGCTAGCAGCCTGGGACAAGATATGCTCGTCCTGCCTGCCATGTAGTTAAGACTGCTGAACCCAGTCAGCCTTGACTGAGTCCAGCTGCTTTTCTTTTTTTTTTTTTTTTAAATTTATTATCCAGCTGCTTTTCAGAAACAGCCTCACCCAGGTCAGCCTGCCATGTTCAGCTGTAATGTCTGTGTTTTCCCACCTAAAAATATATCTTTTCTGACATTATTTCAAGGATTTTCTACCCAGCAACCAATGACAACTAATCTAATCCAATGGAAAAACATCATGCTTTCAAACTTTTGTACTTCCTGCTTGCAAATCCTATATAGGTAAACCCCAAACTGACTTGGAGCTGATTTGGAACTGGTTCCCACCAGTCTGCTGACATAATAAACAGTTTTCTGACTCCTTGGTAAGCAGCATCTTCCTTTTAGTTTAGTACTGGTTCTGTAACACTACCATTTTAGAAAATTCAGCTGGGTGGATTTGTATTAGGTGAGTTGGAAGCCTAAGTTTGCATCTTGTGTTTTCTAATTTTCTGATTTTTAAAATTAGTTTTCTGCTTTGATGCTTGTAAACTGTTTATGGTATGTAGCTTTATTATTCATATGAAGACTTCTTTAGGAAATGACTACTTTTTATAGACATCTTCTAGTTGGGAAAATAGCTTAGCAGCATAAGCACCTGCCTGGCAAGCATGAGGTCATGAGTTCAATCCCTGGTAAAAAACAAACAAGTGAACAAACAAAACCCTTGAGTCTTCTTCTAGGTATAGCTGGCTCTGGCTCTTTGAGTCATTTCCAGGATCCTGCCTCTTCTGCTTATTAGGACTGAGAGGCTGCAGCCTGTTTGGCCTACCACCCAGTTCTTTGGTACTGGACTATAGTATGGTTTACGTTCGCCAGACAATCTAGGTATTGGTATACAAGGAGTATCAATTGATCACAGCAACTACATCACCTTGGCTAATGTAATACAATCAACAATAACAATAGCATCAAACACAGAGTAGAAAATGACAAACTGTGATAATTAATTTGCTATTTTACCATATGTACAAGATTTTATAATTATGCAACAAAATCTAAAACAAATCAGAAGGTTATACACAGTAAATATCCCCTCAATAGTGACTTTACCTTAAGGGGAGAAAATTGAAAGGGAGAAGAGGAAAGAAAACAAAGAAATTGGGCTGGGGATTTAGCTCAGCGGCATAAGCGCCTGCCTTCCAAGTGCGTGGTCGGGAGTTTGATCCCTGGGACCGATAAAAAAAAAAAAATTAAAACAAAGCAATTGAGAAATAAAATAAGAAAAAGATTACAAGTAAGGCTGAAGGTCAGAGGAAGGTTACCCAAGCTTTAGGACACCAGGGAAGAAAACAGGAG
>PVJX010004522.1:0-94003 GCA_004027295.1 Dolichotis patagonum
CTCTCATAGGGAAGTTTGGGCTCTGGTGTTATAACCCACCTTTCCATCATGCCATTCTCCACCTGCTCTTTTTTCTTGTATTTTGTCTTCTATGTTGATGTCCATAAATCTCCCATGATATATAGCTCTTCCCCTAGCATTGAGGCCTCTCTCAAGGAGGAAAGGAGATGTCCATTTCTCAGGGGAGTCCTTTAGATGTAGTTAGTTGTTCATAGCTATCTCAAGAACCTACATTTTTTTTGATGTTTACAGTTCTGTGATAATGTCCACGTTATATCCCACAAATGTACTGGGTATAGAGTTGATCTTGGCTACTAGATGTGCAGGCTGGGATTGGTCTTCTGTTGGTTGAGTTAAGAAACCAACTTCTTTGGCCCTGAAGCAAGGCCAGCAGATCGCTGTAGCTGCTGGTTTCAAACAGGAACCTAAATAGAATTCTTTCTGTGGTCTGTTGGCCATTTCAGAACTTTGAAAATGGAATGGTCAGTTCATCAGAAAGAAATAGCAGGTGAGTATGGCAGACTTTAGGGGGGCTGCAGGGGAGACACCCTGGCACCTCGGGACCTGTACCATGCGGTTGACTCAGGGTGCCAGGAGAACAAGGAGCTCTTCCCCTCTCTGGGGGGCGGCTGAGAGTGTGGCCGACTTTTGGCAGCCCAAAGGAGAGAGACCTTGGCACATCAGGACCTGCACCATGTGGTTGACTCAGAGTGCAGGGAGAACAAGGAACTCCCCCCCTCTCTGGGGGCAGCTGATAGTGTGGCAGACTTTCGGCAGCCTGAAGGAGAGAGATCCTAGTGCATCGGGACCTGCACAGTATGATTGACTCGGGGTGCCGGGAGAACAAGGAACTCTACCCTGGGGGCAGCTGAGAGTGTGGCAGACTTTCAGCAGCCTGAAGGAGAGAGACCCTGGCATGTCAGGACCTGCACAGTGTGGCTGACTCAGGGTGCCAAGAGAACAAGAAACTCCTCCCCTCTCTGGGGGTGGCTGAGAGTGTGGCTGACTTTCAGCAGCCCGAAAAAGAGAAACCCTGGTGCATAGGGACCTGCACCATGCAGTTGACTCGGACTGCCGGGAGAACAAGGAACTCCCCCACCTCTGGGGGCAGCTCATAGTGTGGCAGACTTTCAGCAGCCTGAAGGAGAGAGACCCTAGTGCATTGGGACCTGCACAGTGTGGTTGACTCGGGGTGCTGGGAGAACAGGGAGCTCCACCCCTCTCTGGGGGTGGCTGAGAGTGTGGCTGACTTTCAGCAGCCCAAAGGAGAGAGACCCTGGCACGTCAGGACCTGCGCAGTGCAGTTGACTCGGGGTCCCGGGAGAACAAGGAACTCCTCCCGTCTCTGGGGGCGGCTGAGAGTGTGGCAGACTTTTGGTGGCCTGAAGGAGAGAGACCCTGGCGCATCGGGACCTGCACTGTGCGGTTCACTTGGGATGCCAGGAGAACGAGGATCTCTTCCCGTCTCTGGGGGGTGACTGTGATACTGTCTGCATGTGGGCTAAGAATCAGACATCTCATGTTGCCCTGTCCCCCATCCTGTGTCCCCCCTCTGCCTCCCCCCTGCCTAGCAAGAGGGAGCCAGTGAATTACTCATCTTGTGAAAAGATTGGCTATGTTATTTAGAATGAGCTCTCCATATGGAAAGATAAGGACAACCATTTGGAAGAAAACAAGAGACAATATGACAGATAGTGAAGATCTCTGTCTAGCTTTGAAATTTATGCTTTCTCATGTCCCATTCTGTTCTGTTTTGTTGTGTTTAATTTTATTCCTTTTTAAAATAATAAAATAAAATAAAATAAAATAAAAATTAAGAAAAAAAGAAACCAACTTCTGTCTCTTCTCTGCTGCTTCAGATGCTTCCACATGATTGGCCTTGCTGACTACTTCACCCTCCAAAGGTGTGTGTACATCTGTGCACCGGCTGTTGTCCTAGGTCTTGGGGTTCCTGTTGGTCTTACACTCTTACAGCCAGCCCCACCCAATCAAGGAGGTAACAGAGGGGGCATGGAGTGTGAACTCACTGTCTTCCAGCCAGCCCTGCCATCCAGGATGTAATCTGGTTTTCAACTTGGGATGGGTCTTTCCCAATAATAGATTCATATACCTTGATCTGGATGCTGAGGAGACACTGGTCCATGGAATTATGCAGATCTTGCAAATATGGTATTAGCACAGTTCATAAAATGAAAATGGATCAAAGATCTAAATGTTAAAACAGAAACCCTTAATCCACAGAAAGATGAAACAGGTTAAATTCTTGAAGTCATAAGTACAGGCAAGGATTTTCTGGGCACAATCTCAATTACACGAGTAATAGTACCAAGGATCAACAATGGAAAAAAAAAAAGCTTCTGCACAGCAAAGGAAATGACCAACAGAGTGATGAGACAACCTACAGAATGGGAAAATTTTTGCTAGCCATTCTTTAGACAGAGGATTTAAATCTAGAATATATAAAGAACTTGCAAAAATTAGACCACCCAAAATAACAGACTCAGTCATAAAATGGGCAAGAAGAACTATGAATGGCCAATAAATACATGGTGTAAAGGTCAACATTGCTGGTCATTAGAGTAATGCAATTTAAAATGACATAGATTCTATCTTATCCCAGATCCAACAGCCATCACACAGAAGTCAAGTAATAACAAGTGCTGGTGAGGCTGTGGGGAAAAAATAACTCTTCTAGAGTGTTGGTGGAAAAGTAAACTAGTATAACCATTATGAGAATCAGTATGGAGATTCCTCAAAAAACTAAAACTAGAAATTCTATCCATCCCAGCTATTCCTCTTCTAGATATTTCCCCCCAAACACTGAAGATATAATATTACAATAATATATGCATACTTGTGTTATAGTAGCACAACACATAATAGCTAAACCTTTGAAGCAGCCCAGATGTCTAACAGATGAATGGATAAAGAAAATGTGGTATTTACACACAATGGAGTATTACTCTGCCATAAAGAAAGATAAGCTTCATTCATTTTTAGAAAAATCGATGCAAGTTGAGACTACAATATTAAGTGAAATAAATCAGACACTCAAGCTTGAATATTACATGGTTTTAGTTATATAATAACCCAAAATACAAATAGAAAACAAAAGATAGATAATAGAAGGCAGGGAGGCAGATGTTTCTCAAATGAGAATGGAATCAAAAGATGGAGAAGTGGGGGAGGCTGGGGAGAGAAAGGGCATGAAAACAGAATTAAGATGTGCTATGTGCATATACAAGTGGGAAGGAATTTAATCATGTGCTGTGTAATGATGTCTCATAAAAATTTTAACAGCATTATTATCGTTCAGGATCTTCTCAGAAAAATCTGTAAGTCTTGAAAATTGTGCAAATTTAGTGATGCAATTATAAATTTCTCAAATTTTACTTTTTGCTTGAAAACGTACATTTTCACATTTTCATTAAGCATGATCAGTTGTTTTCCTTGATTGCTGACTCATTCAGTTCACTTCTGAGAACATATCTGATCAATCCCCAAGACTGAACATCACAGTCTGGCCATCAGTTGAACCTTCACTAAAATGGACATTTGTTCTCCTTTTTAAGAAGTGGCCATCTTGCTTGTCACTTTCCCAGCCACACATGAGCTCCTCTTCCAGGTGACCACTTCTCACGGGCACCCAGAACAAGTGCTCTGAGCTTCTGCCAAGTTTTCAAGGCATATTTGAGGGTTAGATTTAACATGATTTTTTTTTCATAAATCACTAATGGTCATTTTTTATTATTATCAAGTAGTATGTACTATCTATAACTGAGGTACTAATACACTATTATACAATGGCAGCATAGTATCACTACAAGCATAGAAGTAATGCATTGTAGCAGCTATGACACTGTATTATCTGTGACTTACTAGGTAACAGGAATTTTCAGTTTCATTTATAATCTGATAGAATCACATTTATATATAGGGTCCATTGTCAACCCAAGCACTATTATTATTCAGCATATTACTGTATTAGATATTTGGAAGGATACCTAGCATGTTAACAAGTATTGATTTTGAAAGTTCTATAAAAGCTGAATATGCAGTGTACAGTTTAAATATTTCAGAATTGTGTAGAAAATCCATCTTTATAATTCTAATAGGAAGCTGAATGACATAACTCTTTTTATTTATTCCAAGTGTATTCTTCACAGTGAATTTTGGTGATTCTGTTGAGTTGCTAGTGTCTCATCCCCCCTTTTTCCTCTGCCACTCCACTTTCTCCCTCACTTTCATTCCTCTCTGGAAAAGTTCAGAAGCACCTTCCCCTGCTTGCTGAGAACGAAGACACTGGATTGATTGTTGCAGCAGCCCTTGACAGTAAAAGATATCTAAATCCAAACACTTCTGATCATGCTGTAACTCAACACTCATTTTACAGATGACAAAACTGAGGTCCAGAGATGGCATCATCTGATCTCCAGCTGTATGTTTGTTAAGCTGTTCTCTAACGGAAGTGTTTCCACACAGTCTGCATACCTAGTAAATACATGGTATCACTGAGGAAAGGAAATTATGGAATAAGAAGATTTACCTCCCAGCCCCAGGGGTTTCTGGCTTTAACATCTGTTTAAAAACTCAATCTAATAATGGTGAACACAGTAATTTAAAATGAAAACTGTGGTGTCTGGCTTATGTTGAACTGTGCACACGAAGGAATGGTTGTAAACTGAAACCAAAGTAAGTACCAAATAATCTTAACTTTATCTTTCTCCTTAACTTGTTTTATCTTGGGAAGTCAATTAAAATTTCATTTATTTTAAATATAAACATAATTATATACAATTACATTGTGCAATAGTGTGCACCTTAACTATAAAAGGAACTGGGTACATATATACTTCATAACATCATGTTGTATGCCTTCTACTTCTTCATCAGAGTACTCTTGAGTAAACTGAAAATGCATTGGCATTTGAATTTGTTTACTTAGGTAAGTGGCTGCCTGGGGATGAAAAACAACCACAGCTACTGTTGCTCTGAACCACTGTTTTGACTAGTGTTGCAATTTTACCAATTACTGCTTCTGCACAAAGACAAAGTGAAACTGCAAACATGCAGCTAAGACAAGTGACATACAGAGTTATGACAGCAAGAATGTTGTTTCATGAGCCACTCGGAGTTCTCCTGCCCCACAAACAGGATCTCGGGCTCTCTCCTGAACTGGCAGCCTTTGTTTTGTCTTTAGGTTTTGTGGCTTCTGCTTCCTCCCCACAACTTCATGACTCATTCGAACCTCATTCTCTCATCTGAAACATGAGCATTATTCTTCCATCAGCCCACTCACTCCTCACCTTTCATTATCTTGTTCGAACTGTGCCCAGACTGGGGTTTCTAAATTAAACATGCAACTGTGTCCCTCAGTACTTAAGATCTTGGATAACCTTAGTGATGAAGCTTTCATTCTTCAGCAAATTACTTGAAGATTTTCTGTGATTCTGTTCTCACAAGCATATCTAATCTCATTTTCTTCTACTCCAACCCTCAGCACAATGCAAGTTCCAGCCATATACAAAATCTCTCAGTCTTCTTAAATAAGAAGCTTGCTATTAGAAGGTCATCCTTTCACATGGTAATCTGCCTGGAGCACCCTATTTCTATGACTTCCTACTAAAGTTCTAATCACTTTTCAAGACAAGCCTTCTTTAGTGACTTATACAGAGTCAATAACTTCTTCCTACTTTGGTATTTTTCTCAAGACTGAACTTAGATGCATATAAGTTCAGTCAAATACTCACTATAAAACCTGCTTGGTTTCTTACACAGACTCAGCAAGTAAAGATGATTTCCTTACACTGATTTGTAGGGAAAGTTGGGGAATAGGCAGGGAAAGCTAAACAGTCTCAGTGAGGTTTCTGGCAAATAAAGAGTTAAACTCTTGCTAGAGAGAGCAGCTAAGAAAAACAAATGAAGAGAGAGCTGATAAGGCGGCCTGGCTGGACTCACTTCATGCCAAGGCTCCATTCCCTCCTCCCTCCACCTCCAATTACACAAACACACACACACACACACACACACACACACACACACAACCCAAACTGGGGAGGGGTCTATTTTATAAAAAAAAATCAGTACATAAAATATGCACTAACACCTACACACACACACTCATATGTACCCATATCTCATTATTCTTTCACCATATTAATACACTAAAATGTACACGTATCTCTTTTTGCTAACTCATCCTTGAATGTGGGGCTCTGCTATAAATCTCACAAGATATTCCCTGGACTGGACAAAGGGCCCACAGAAGTGTTTATCTAAGAATGTACACTTGCAATGGACAGGCCAATAGCCAAGTCAGGGGTCTCAGAGCCCAGAAGAGCCACTTCAAGTTACAGAAACTCTTAAGGGGAAAGAGTCTTTCTGGCCATCAATAGAAGAGGCTTAGAACAAAGACCACCCTGCAGTTCCAGTTCCGCACTCCCTCTTACTCCCTCTCTTACTCCTATAAGGTAGCCTCTATCTCCTCATTTCTCTCCCTTTTCCAGTAATGTGATTTTGTTCCTTATTTCTCCTTCCTTTCAAATAAAATGATTGTGTTTCTCCTTCTAAACTTGTATCTTTTAATGAGGTAGATATTTTTTACAAACCCTAGATAAAAATCTACCCTTATAAGACATAACAGATTCATGACATTTATTTACTAATTTTTGCATAGCTAGACTTCAGGATTGGGTGGGTTTGTGTGGAGACTTGACCAGGGCTCTTCACAGTGAAGATCACTAGGTACTTGAACTATTCCTTTCAGATCCTGTGGAATGAGAAAAGACTGGACAATGGGATTTGTTCTTTCTGGTTGTATGCTCAAAGATGGAGGGCATACCAAGACATTTTAAGATTTATAAATCAATAGAAGACCAAACATCATAGAGAAAAACTGCTCTTCTTGTGACTCAGAAGGGTTAATGACTTTTGCTTGGTCTACCACTGTAGCTAGTTAATGGGAAGTATACTATATGGGTTGAAGTACATTGTGATATTTTGTCCAACTAAGTCTAAATTGGTTAGGATGATTTTATTTGCATATGTAGAATAAATTAAGATTAACTGTATAATGTAAAAATCATATTATTTGTGTTGTGCATCTTTCCATTTAGCCTAACTACAAATTAAATATTAGCAATTAACATACCTCTTAATACTGTAAAAATTTATTTACAGTATTTACAACCCAAATAAATAGAGGGAAATATATCTATTGAAATTATTATTAATTTTAAAGTGTCTTTTAGAAGCTACTTTATGACAATTGAAATAGATACCTAATTAAGTGCTACATTTCTTTTTCAAACTTATTTTTAGGAAACTGAAAGAAAACTTTAGTTTTTTTAAGTAGATTCAAATGAATATAATATAAATTATACTTTTCATTAATTTTACTAGTAATGGTTATTTATTCTGGTGTATTACTAATCTATTCTTGTTTTAATTGAGAAAGAGCATTGATTTTTTTAAAATGAAGTAGTACATTTTTGGAGCAAGTATAATAAATGTATAAGATAGAGAATATTAATTTCCCACTAGGAAGATAGGAATTTCAGTGATTTTTTTATTAACAATTATTATTATACTTAATATATATCAATACTGTTCAATTTCTGTTTTCATAATAATGATTTAAATATTTTTATTGCCTAATACACTGTAGACATATATAGACATAAATTTTTATAGAAATATTATTTGTTTCCTTTAAAGTAAACACATCAACTTTCCAGAAGTTATTTCCTTATATTTACTTCTTCTTACTGATAAAAATGGTTGTATATTATTGAAAAACTCATCATTTATTCTGAAAGCTACATGTGAGGGACCTTATATACTCTGGTAAGCCATATAAAACAGCTAACTCCCATGTTAGCTATGTGATTATCTCAACATGTTCATTGTCATTGTAGTTTTTCATAATTTTGACAGATAAACGGTCTGTCAAATATTAAACAGTATGAAATGCATCATCTATAAATGAATAATTATAGCTCACAGTTATATCGGAATTGAAATTAGTTACCATTGGTCCTCTTTTAATCACAGTTCTACATCCTGGAACCCAACAATTGCAGATCAAATATGTTTGAGAATGATAATTATGTCTGTAATTAGTATATAAAGACTGTTCTTTGTTATAATTTCCTAAGGCATATGGTATAACAACTATCTTCCCAGCACTTACATTATACTAGGTAGAGGTAATCTAGAGGTGATTTAAAATATGTGGGATGATATATGTAGGTTATATACAAATACTTTGCCATTTTAATTTTATTAATACTTTTCTGTTGTTGGGAGTTGAACTCAGGTCCTTATGCATGCTATACACTCTGAGATATTTGGCCCTACACCTAATGCCTTTCTATAACAGACTTCAGCATTTGTGAATTTTGGTAACTTTATTAGAATTAATCATGTGCACATATCAAGGATGACTGTAGAAGATACTGCTGACTCTCTACTAAGCTTCCAGCTCTAATTCCCTTACTGTTAATCTGAATCTAATTTTGTCCAGCCATCCACCCTTTTGTCATGTATTCCTTGTACCCTGGAAGAAATTTCTCTTAGCATCAGGGTAGACATCCTTGTCTGCCATTCTATTAGACTGAGGAAGATGAGATAATCCTTCTGGAGGCAGAGCACAGGTAGAGAAAACAAAAGAGGCTGTCAGTTTTAGTGTTGAACTAGTTATTGAAACTAGTTTTCTTCTGGAAATGCTATGTATGATATATAATTCACTTTTGAACACTGAATCTTTGCTACTTCCAACAAAAAATGGTCATTAATAAAGCAAATTTAGAGCTGACCTTTCTTTACTGTAAAATGAGGAAGATGGCAGTCCTGATTTGGGTGGTTGTGA
The DNA here is from genome assembly GCA_004027295.1 of Dolichotis patagonum. Taxonomy (NCBI): domain Eukaryota; kingdom Metazoa; phylum Chordata; class Mammalia; order Rodentia; family Caviidae; genus Dolichotis; species Dolichotis patagonum. Next base: position 8,870 of record PVJX010004522.1, read on the forward strand.
CACAACTACAGTCATGGCCAGAGTAAGGGTTACGTTTTCTGTTTCTCAGGGTACTGTGTTTTATGTCACTTTATATAACAGCTTTTCCCCTGAAAGTCACATGGTTTAATAATGATAAACAACCATTTAACAAAATGTTACTACATGAAGGAAAATACAACTAAAAAAAATATTCAAATTGTAGAGAGTTCAAGATAACATCAGCACATTACTATTTCTAAATTATTTTGAGATTATCTATTATAAAACAGAAAGATAATGCATATTCATGACTGAGAAATGTAGAAAGATAGAACACAGAAAAATACGCACTATCGTTGGAAATCTATGTACCCTTCCCCATATGTATAAATTTACCATGTCTAATATGTTTCATTGACCGTAGTGCTGCTCTTAATTTGAGAGTTACAGCTTTACTACACAGATATTAATAGATACCATTCAGCTACTTTGACTTTTTCATTAAATGTACAAAATTAAATTATTATTCAGTTAATAATGGCCCTTAAAATGATGTATCTAAATCTTAGCCACCATGACTTGTGAAAGTGCCCTTATTAGGAAACAGAGTCTTTGTAGATATAGTACAGTTCAGAGTTTTGTTTTGTTTTGTTTTGTTTTGTTTTCTTTTGTTTTGTTTTGAGGTAGGGTCTTGCTATGCAGTTCAGGCTAGACTCGAACTCTCACCTCATACTCTTGCCTCTGTCTCCTGAGTGCTGGATTCACAGGCACCCAGGATAAATCCAAAACACTGAGAAGTCACTCGTTTGAATTTAGTGTGGATACTATCTTTATAAAAGACTAGGGGAGACCTGAGACAGACACAAGAGAGGGCTTTGTCCCCGCGGAGACAAAGCCAGAGACAGAGAGATGCTGCCACACACACAGGGGCATCTACAGTCACCAGCTGGTGGTCAGCCCCATTCCATCAGGCTCCCTATATAGCACACAGAGGGAGGGAGTGTGCTCCAGCTGACACCGTGGTTTCTGATTCCTGGCTTCTAGAACTTTAGGAAGATAAATTATGCTGTTTCAGGCCACCAAGTTTGTGATCATTTGCTAGCTTTGTCTAGGCAACTAATATAATCATACAGGAATTCTTAAAGGTACAAGAAAGCCAAGAGACCATCTCTAATTGTGATCTATGAATTTGTTGCTGCTAATACTTAGGATTAATTAATCCTTCTATAGAATCTAGATATTTAGATTTTACGCTTTAAGACATTGAAGGAAATCTAGCTTCAAACAGTAGAGAACCTAATTACCAGTGATTGAAACCTGGAGTATGCAAATCATGACCTATGAACCAAATTTGGTTTGCTTTGCTAATACACATTTATCTGAATATACAGCAGTGCCCCTGTCATTAGATACTGTTATGGTTGATACACTGTGTCAACTTGAGAAGGTTAGAAGTTTAACTGAGATACTCAGCAGGGAGCCAGGTTCTTTTTTTCTTTCTTTCTTTTCTTTTTTGGTACTGGGGATCAGACTCATGACCTTGGGCTTTCCAGGCAGGTGCTTATGCAGCTGAGCTAAATCCCCAGCCCCAAGCCAGGGTTCTTACTTTGTAAATATCCTCATCTTGTACAAAGGAGGGCAGGGAGATTTTGTGAGTGCTACACCCACCCTGGAGGTGGGGTGGTGACCTGTGTGCAGTATAAGCCCGGAGAAGAGGCTTTTTTTTTTATTTGAAAGAGAATAAAACAAAAGGGGCAGTACAGAGCAGATCAGAACAGGACAACATAGGCAACACAACAACCTAAGTGCCCATCAACTGAGGAATGGATAAAAAAGTTGTGGCATTTTTATACAATGCAGCACTACTCAGCTATAAAGAATGATCACATTGAGATATTTATAAATAAATGGACACGACTTGAGACCATTCTCTTAAGCGAAATATACCAAACTCACAAGGGTAAATACCATATAGTCTCCCTAGTATGAGATTTGATAAGAGTATATAAGACTTTATGGTAAGCATGAGGCCCCATCTCACAGCTTCGAAGTCTTTCAAAGTTTTCAATCATCAGTTGGAATGGTTTTATCCTGTTTTCTTTGACTATATCATACATGATGATATGAACAGCTGTTTTGAAGAAAACATTATGACAGCTATTGCTGATTTAATATCATCCTTCTTAGAAGTCCTACCATGCTTTTTTTGTTCTATTACCATTGGTTCTATCTATCACATTGTGTCTTATTGGAATTTGAATATGTGTGATAGTTCAAACAAAATTTTTTTTATCAAAAATGAGATATTATATTACCCATTGATCATTTTCTGTTATTCGGTTCAGAAAGCCCCGTAATTCTTTCACTCTATGTATGGCTTAATACTATTGTGTTATGTTTGAGATTATTGTATTTGAAACTATGCTCAACTATAGTTGAGTAAGAGATACGGTGTTAGCTACTGTTGACTTGTTTCCTTTCCTTTTTGCTTTGGATACTTTTGCTCTGGCTGCTGCCAGGGGTGTTGCCCCAGTGCCATGCCACTCTGCCTTGCAGCCAGCTGATTACAGACTGAAACCTCCAAAAACTGTAAGAAATAAACCTTTCCTTCCTTCCTTTTGAGTGTTGGGTATTTATCCTAGCAACAAGAGAAAAGGAACTGAGATAGAAATAGTTCATGGTTGTTTTAAATACTGAAAAGGCAGATTTGAGAAACTTTGGAGTCTGCAAAGCGACACTTTTCACTCTTTAGTCCTTTACCAAAAAAAAAAAAAAAAAAAAGCTATGGACTGATTTAAACAAACCAGTTTTTCTCACATAAAAACTTTGAAGTAAGCAGTTACCGGAGCGGGCTCAGCAGCTTGGTGTTGATAATAGCAGCATCACGAGCCTGTATCTCTTTTCTCTTTTCTCTTAGTATTTCTCAGGATTATCTTTTCATGTGCATAAAATGCTGCACTTCCAACTAGCAAGCATTCGATTTATGTAAAAGGATTAGGGGATATTACTGGCCACATTAGAAAATGTAAAGTCCTTTGGGTAGCTTCCCAAAGACTTCATTTTATATCTCCTTCACCAGAAATATGTCACTTTATCTGTAGAGAGTGTAAAAAAAATCATTCAACTTTTTCTGTCTTTGTAGTGTATACAAAAAAGAAACAAATATGTTACATAAAGGTGTTGCATTTGCAATGAATTAAATCCAACTCCAACTGAATTGAAAAATTGTATTAAATTTCATTGCAAATACTTGGATATACACATATCTCACATATACCGTGAGTATTGGTCAGCCTAAAATTTTTCCTAAAAGGAAAATGAAACAGAAATTCTAATGGTAGTTCACTAGAGTTTGATCCCACTGCTGAAGTTTAAACAAATAGCCTGGAAAAATGATGTAAGCAAGCCCATAGCTTTTCTCAGTGAAGTCCTGTTACTTGTGACTAATACCTTTCCATCACTTATAGAAAGTTTTGCCACTGTGCTGAGTAGTCATGGTCCTGGAGCCACAGCAAAGAAACTATGAGTCACTGGGCCTTAGAGGATAGCAAGTGTTACCAGTAGTGAGCAGAATTCTAAGGAGTCCTCGAAGATCCCTCAACCCTTGCTCTACATGCCTTACGTTAGGTTGCGCGTAAGACACCATTTACTGTGATGTAAGAAAGAAAAATCCCCTAAGGCATGCTTCACCTCCTTCTTGGAGCCTTCCAAAACCAGAATTTTTCTCCAGGGGGTCACTACGGAGAAGTCATGAGACTCAAAGCCTGAAAAGGATTTGATGTGCCCTGCTGGATTAGGGAACGAGAGAGCCACCTGAGGAGGACCATGGAGCCCTCCAGTTTGCCCTCAGTCAGAAAGGAAACAGGAAATCAGTCTTGTGGCTACAGGAAACTGATTTTTGCTAACAATACAAAGGACTTGGGAGATTTGTCCCCAGGGTCATCAGAGGAAAGAAAACTCAGTCTACCTGACTGCTTGAGATAGGCTGGTAAAATCCTGGGAAAGGCTGAGCCAGCCTTTCACCTACAGAGCCACGAGCTTGTAAGTGGGTGCCTTTTCACCTCCCAAGTTAGTAGTAATTCGTTATTCAGCAACAAAAAGCTAAAACTGGATCCTAAATACTGTTAGTGTTTGAACTGCATAAAACATTCAGATACTGGGCATAGTAACAGACAGATCAAGTGAGTTTACTTATGAAAAACAGCTGCAATAAAACATAGCAACGGCGACTTTTTGGTCCACCTTGGCAGAGTTGGCTAACCCAGCTCTGAGATTAGAAGAACATCATGTGGGAAGACAATCTTCATAAACCTCTTATGAAAGAATTAAAAGGATTAAAGAATTTGCAGGCTACTGAAAATCAGGATAAATTTTAACATGTGATAGCTTAATAAGATTAACTTGATTGAAAGGAATGGAAAAGGAAAGTTGAGCAAAAAATAACTGCATTTTTAAGCACATATCTACAATTTATATATCTGTGAGACCACATGTACTTGTATGCATGCACATTTTTACATCTGTCATTACCTGTCTTCAAGTAAAGGCACAAAATTGCCATGGAAACAAAATAATTTGTTTGTCTTAATACGGCAGAGCAACAACTCGATTGATTTTTAGGAGACCAAATTATATGTGAAAATAATTCCAAGGAAAAATGGAACAATTATCATCAAACAAGTAGTTTCATTTGAGTCTCCTAAATCCACAGTTCCCTAAATTCATGCCCTCCTTTCTTATCAATAAGATTTTATCTGATGGTTGCTCTTGGCACATGAACTAGAATTGACCAATGGGCATTAAAATGTTGCTGTTTTAAGAATACCTCTTTAAAATGCTTCAAAAATTAAAATACTATATATGTTTAAAAATAAATGTGAAATAATATTTATAAATTTAAAAGGTGCTAAACATACTTGTAGTGAGGGACAAAGTGTTACTCAAGAATAAAGTCTCATTGAAATGTTTTTAATATTGTAGGTAAATGAACATACATTCATGACTTAAAATATAATGTATAAAATTAGACTGATGAAAGAAAAAAACATTTATTCTCAGGAACATCATGCCATGGATTCCTTTCTGTTGCATCTGTCAGCTATTGTACAATTAGGCTGAATTTATGATGGATTAAAAAAGGAGATTTTTAAACTTCAAAAAGCATGTGGATAATATAAAATAATAAAGGTTTGGATCTAAATCTTTGAAATAAATGTAAAAATGCTTGAAAATGATAGAAATAATATCAAAGTAGAATTGTAGCATGACTATTCTTTCACATTATCTGATTTACTGTGTACAATAACCTTTTTAAAATTACAAGTTATGCTATTATGCAAATTGGTCTAAAAACATTTGTAAAGTTTATGTGAATTACTTTCCTGATTCCAAGATGCAGACTGAAGCAGATGTGGGTCTTACAACAAAAACTACTTTATCTTTATATGATACCTTACATATAATAAATTCCTTACTTTGTGTGCTGTATTACATTTTATAGATAGGAAAATACACTTTAAATTACAGCATGTCATGAGATAGCACCATTATAAATGATTGCCTTTAAAAGTGAATAGTTTTCAAAAGTAAAAAGCTAGTAATTTTTCTGACATAAATCAAATTCTTGTATACCCTCAGTCAAGTTCAGGATTATGGTGTGGCTCTTCCACTGTGTAAGTTAATAGATGCTTACGTTCAATAAACTAGATCAATAAACTAGATCTTCAAGGGTGCAGAAGTGCAGATGGATGGATGGATATATTGATGAATAAATGAAAAAAAAACATAAGAAAATTTTTATCAAATGAATGATAACCACTCCAGAAACTGCCATTAGGTATTTCAGGAGACACTCAGCCTCTTAACACCCTTCCCATTGTATCAGGTGGGCATTCATCCACGTGTGAAGCCATCACAACATGAAATAAAAATAAGAGTATTCAAAGTAACATTGCATACACACACTGTGACTGGACTTATCAAAGATTCTGCTCTTAGGCATATGCTATGCAGGTGGTATTTTTTTTGATCACTTTTATTCTTTCTTAGACTCTCTCAGATGTTTTAAATAAAGAAGAATATTCATATTTTATAATATCTGTTTTTCATTAGGTCCTTATTTACTCTTTCTGAAATTGTTCAAAAGGAAGGAGAAACTAGGGAAGCAGGTGGGAGAAAGAAGGGAAAAGAAAAAACCATTAAAGAAGGATAAAATGGAAACATCTTTATAAACAGGGAAGGCCAGAGGGGTTAAAGGGAGAAGAGCAGATTAGGTAAAAACAGGAATCAAGATAGCTCATGTACAGGTACAAGTTCCCTATGATGAATATGATTATTATGTGTATCTATAATGTATAGATAAACTTAATTTAAAAAAACAAATGACGAACAAGAGTAAAGCATATAGAATGAAATGATGTTTTCAGTATCAGGTTATAAAAGATTTAGAAAATAATACTGATTCCAATTTAATCATCATTTTGGGGGGGCAAACTATAGTTTTCATTCCTGAAACTTCACATCATTCTATATTTATTCACCATCCTGAGAGATTTTATTTATATTTTCCTCCCTATGGACAGCACTCATATTTTTTTCATTAAGATTTATATAAGCCATTTCTTTTTTATCTACTTAGACAATTAAGGAAAATTTATTAGTTGATCCTATGTAAGTTGCGTTATTTCACTTTTAATCTAGGATAAATTTGTCTTGAGTATCTGTTGTGACAATTATATACAGCTACATTTTCAACCCTAATGCATTTTTAATAACTTCCTTGAGTAGCTAGTGATTTTAATTTCAAATTTTTTAGGACCAAGAAGTTAAAAAAAGGCTATATGCCATTCTATAACAGTTTCATATAAAAATTGATTTATGCAACAAGATCTCTATCATTGTAAACTTATCAAATGTCTAAATGAGACCATTAATACTCACAAAACTCTAATATACTTTCCCAGACAAGGTATAATATAGAGTTAAAACTGATAGAGGAATAATTGTGCTTGTCTCGTTTTGCAGAAATTTCTCAAATTATAAACATTTCACTCATTTGACTGATTAATTTAATGCTACTGATCATGAGAATAAATTTTAGGGCAAATCAAAATAAGTGACAATATAGTAGTTTTAAGTACTCAAATATTAATAAAATTCATTTAAGTATATGACAGGCCACTTCAAACTTTTCACAACGCCTCTGTTGATTAAAGAGTGAAAACTCAACTCATGGGTAAAGTCTTTTTATGTTTCTTCAAATAGTTCCTGTGTCCGCTTCCAGTTCCTTTAACCCCATTCTAGATCTCATTTCACAGCTGGCCAACAGAAGATCACTCAAATTCTTTTCAAATCAACACACAATATAACTTTTCTGTACTTGCAGTCACACTCTTCTTCACATAATGCATTCTTGTTGGTTATTATGCTTTGTCAAAACACAGTAATCTTTAAAGAAGCCACTTAACTGTCACATCCTTCCAAGGTCCAAATTTCCAGGGTCAAGACGAACCATTCCCTTACACTCTCTTCTGTTTTAATTTTAGGTAGCGTTTCATTACACAAAGGTTGTCATATAATTGCTCATCTCTACTTTGTACACAGATTACTCTTCCTCTCCACAGAAAGGCTGCTTCTGAATTTCTCATCTGTGATGGTAAGCACTCCTGACAGTAACAGAACACTAGTAGAAATGCCTCCGTGATTTAAGTTGAAAGCAATACACTAGTATGTGGCAATGAATGTACAAATGTTTTTGTATTCAAAACTACAAAATAAATTATCTGTAGTCATGGCCTGTGACAGTGGCAAACCATAATTTATCATAATTGAAACCTGCAGTGATGGGCATGTGATTTTCTTACATCCCAGCCTTTGCTTCAGTTCCTTCACCTGAATTCTCTGAGTTACTGGCCGGGACCCTGCATGGTTCCTTTGTCACAGTTCATCATGAGGGCCAAGTGCTATTCTAGGCTAGAACCTGCCATGGCCCATCCCGCCACCCATCCTGCCCACAGCACCCATGGCAGGGTCCTCCTCCTCCTTAGGGATATCTGTGACTACAACTTCCACTATTGTTAGCAATAGACTGTGACAACCTAAGGTCAACTGTAGCCTGTTTGACACCAAGGTACTGAGTGCTGCTCCATCAACATATTCAGCAATTGTGACCAAGGTCTTTCGGTGAGCACTGGTAATTTCAAGAGCAGGTACAATGGACTGGATGCTAGATTTTCTTCTCACTCAGTAGAACATATGCACCCTGGAATGCAAACTGTTGGCCTTTTAATGCATTAATAAAATATGGAGAAATACATCATCAATCAGACATCATGTTTTCAATAATTTCCAATTCATCATTCAGAATTTTACATCCTTTACTGTGATGACGTCCTTCCTGTCGACATTCTTCATGGCATCAGATATGATGCTGCCAATTTCTTTGCCTCCACTTGCAGAAATGGTAGCAACCTGAGCAGTTTCTCCGGAGGTGGTCACAGGTTTAGGCTGTTTATTCAGTCCGGCAGTCATAGCATCAACAGCTAAGGTCACACTCTGATTGCCTTTGCTGATCTCCTCAAAGCCTTGGCAGTGGAGGGAGCCAGGACATAGCAGTGGTGGTGGCATCCCCCGCCTCTTCGATCCTGTCATTGGCAACACCTTAAACAAGCTTTGCCTCAATATTTTTGTATTTGTCCTTTAAATCAAGCGCTTGGCGGCCTCTGGGGTGCGCCTGGTGAGGAAGGCCGGTGAGTGAGAGTTCCCTTCTACTTTCATTTCTTCAGTTTGCTATTCACAAACATTTTATATCATCAGACTGTAATATTTTTCATTTACTTTTTTGGGGGGGGTACCGGAAATTGAACTCGGGACCTTGCACTTACTAGGCAGGCACTGTGCCGCTGAGCTACATCCCTTAATAAATTGTAACACTGCAAAACATTACAGAAAACAGTGCTTAGCATTTATGGTCTACTCCGAACACTCTGACATCCTTCTTCTGTTGGGTCTTATTTACTCCTCACAGTAGCTTTGGTGGAAAAAGACAATTGCTCTCCCTATTGGCAAAGACAGGGGATCTTATGCCCTCGTGTTCTGACCTTCGGTGTCTGTTCCAGCACTGAGACACAGCAGTTGCACAAGAATAAACACTGCATTCAGAGTCGGATTAATAGCCTCACAAAGGTTTATGAAATGTTCATAATAATATTGTGTTCATTGTATGAGTGCTGGGATTAACGGTGAATTCATAACGAAGAGGGCAGCTTCCGTCTCGGATTCTTTGAAGAGCAGTAGTTACTCTTAGCAAGAGCAGCATCTAAGGTCACTCATCTCACCCAGTGAAAGCAAATCTTCACAGTGAAGGTTTTTACTCCGATTTGAGCAGTTTAGAGTTGCTTAATGGTAATATAATTTTAATGAGTTGAAGAATGGATCATATTTGAGTGATGAGGCGGCATTTTATAATAATAAAAGGATGCTAGAACAATTCAAGTAAAACAATATATATGCTAAGCAAAAATCAGTGTCACTGTGCTACTTCAGAATGTGGGAAAAAGAAAAAGAGTGAAGGTGATACAAAAGGCTGAAATAATAACAGAGAATAAGACAGCCAGTTAGATGCAGTTGTTAAACTAAAATCAAAATGAGAAACCATGATTATTCTCTTTTTAAGATTTCTTCCTACTGATAAATTATGCTCTAATTATTCTTCCATGTAAGGACTAGCCTAACTTTACCTTTTCAGTTCACAATCAGATTAAGAAAAAACCCTGATAAAATTCCTGAAGGGAAATTTAAATCACCAAGAAAGTGAATTTGCCTTGCCAATGCTATATAAGGAAAGTGGTAGTAATAAAAACTTTAATCTTCTTATCATTGCCGTAAGAAAGGTAAATTTTAGCTGTCACATATATGGAATACAGTTATTAATGTGCTTTCGGTAGCTTCAAGTTACAGTCACTGAAAACTGGTTATTTGTTGAAAGATTATTCCCTTTGCTATTCCTATTCTCATAGTATTCTTTGTGCTGTTTGAAGATTGATCTTTTACATAATTAGGAGGTGTGCTGATACACAAGCAGGTATAGTTTTGTAGTGATAGTCATCATTTTCTAGTGTTAATTTTAATCCATTATTTATACCTGGTCTCATACTTTATCCCATCTTTTGTTAAAATGAATGAAATATCTTTAGTTCTAGAAGACCAGCCCTTATTTCTGGTTCTCTGGGTTCACAGTTGTCTTACAACACATATTATGGTTTAAAATCATACCTATTATGTGTCTTGGCTCACAACTTCTTGAGAAAATTGCCTAAATAGTGGTTTGTTTTTTGAAGCTCAATCTTAGAGGCCAAAATCATAAGAGACTAGAATGTTTTACATCAACTGTTTTTCTTCCTTATTCAAACTTTAAATGATATTGGAAATAGATGAATGTTCATTATTTTAACTGTCCTATTTACTTTTTTCACTGCTGGGCCAGAATACTCAACATCCAAAATTAAAGGAGAAAAAGTTTATTTGGTTCAAAGTTTGTAGAAGTTTCAGTCCATATTTGGTTCCAAGGTGGGGTGGCATGGCAGAGAGTTATAGCAGAAGAGACACAGTCCCTGGCAGGCAGGCAAGCAAGAGTCCCTCAGCCCTCTTTCCGTTCTACATTTTACGAGAACTCGCCCTAGGGCAGGTGTAGTACTCACACCCTCAATCCTAGCCATAACCATGACAAATCAATCAGTGGACTGATTCAGTAATCACACACACTTGATCTCAGCACCAAACACTCCAGATCCAGTCATCTCTGACCCGCCCCCCACCCTACCACCACGGCCATTCAATTTAGACAAATGATCTCCCTTTGATCTGTCACGGTGTAAAGTAAGGCCAGTGTATACTTACTTACCTAGGACACTCCCCTGTTGAATGTTGAAGCTACGGCATTTGTTTAAAAACCTTTTCTTCCCATTGGCTTACTTTTGTACTTTTGTCTCAATTCAACTGATCATGTGTTGGCTCCCTTTTCATAAATTCCCCTCCAAGCAACCTATGTTTATCCTTGTGCTAACACCATATTGTAATGACTTCTTGTAATTTCATACTAAAGTCTTGGCATTTTTTAGTATAGTGATTCTTGTTATGATTTGTACCTGGAGCCACTTTCATTAAAGCCTTGTGCTCATGGGTGGGGCTTTTAAGAGGTCGCTGGACTTTGGGTGTGTGGATAAGGATTAAGGGTATGTGATAATTAAATTAGTACACTGCTTAGTTTAGCATAGATCTGGATGTGGATAATGGGAAGGTCAATCCTGGGTGTGGGTAGCACCAACCAATAGGCTTGTAGCCTGGATGGAATAAAAAGGAAAGGGAGGGTCAAGGTTACTGCTTTGCTGTCTCCTGTCTGCCATGCCAGGGACTGTTTCTCCTCTGTAATGTCCGTCTGCCATGCTATTGCCATGACACCAGCCCACTATGAACTGAAACCTTTACAAACTGAGAGCTAAAATAAACCTCTCTCCCTAATTTGTGTCAGCAACGAAAAAAGTAATTAAGACAGCTCTGAATTTGTTCTTTATTAAACTTGCTTTTGTTAATCTAAATACCAAGACTTAGTATGAAATTACAGAACAGTTTTGCATATAAATTAGCTTGTCAACACTATAAAAAAGACTCCTGAAATTTTAAGTAGAATTATGTTAAAAGTATAGTAATTTTGAGATAACTGTAAACTAGTAATATTGTCATCCAATGCAGAGGCATTTATAGTTCACCATTTATACATCTTCGTTCTTTAATTCTTTTACCTATGCTACCCAATTTTCAGTGGGCAGGTTTTTTACATTTCATTTGCAACATTTACTCTTTGTTATTTGGTGTCACTATTGTAAATTGAGCTCTTTTTAAGTATTTATCAAGTGTTACCTGTTTCTGTTTAAAGTTCACAGATTTCTACATATTGTGTCACTTATTGCTTTCATTAGTTCTGGTAGTTTGTATGTTAATAATAATTTTTAGCAAATAATATGGCATCCAAGTATAAAAGAGATTTTTCTTTTTCTTTTTAAAATTTTTCAAAAACTGACAAGTTTTTGTTAATTATCTTTTTTCAGATTAAGGAAGATCACTCTCAGTTTTCTGAAAGTAAATTATTACATTGACTTTCAAATTCAAAGAAACTTGCATTTGTATGATATCTCATTATTTTTTCAATATTTTGTCTAAATATTTTGATTCTTAAGGGGAAATTCACAGATTTTTTTCTAATGTTTTTGTGTGGTCTGGTTTTACAATACTACTGGACCAATAAAAGTGATTTGGGGTTCTCTCATGTTATATTTTCTGGAAGTATTTACATATACTTGCTATTTTTCCCTTTAAATATGTTGAAGTATTTGTAAGTGAAAAGAAAAGTCTTAATGATTCCTTAGTGGGAAGTAGTTTACCTATAAAAACAACATTTTGCCAGACACTGAGCATTTGCAAGAGCTTGGGTAGTTTATGTTTCTCATAAAGTATGTCTAGTTTATCTGACTTGTTAAGATACTTTGTATATATTTATTGACAATATACTTTCAGAGTAATGTACTTTTTGCAGTTGTTTGTTGTACAGGTATAAAAATATCAGTTGATTCAAAATAGTTGATTATGTCAGTGTGACCTTATGTCATTACTGATAATTTCTTCCACCTAGTCTATCAAGTGGAGAGGAAAAAATTGGTTAAGATGTTCAACACAGGGTATGATATTATTTTCTCTTCACACTTATAAAACTCACTGGTATAATTTGAGACTCTAGAATTAAACCTATTAACATTTCAGATTTTTAAATATTCATGACAAACTGATAGTGTTGCTATTATAAAACAACCTTTTCATTTTTAATAGTAGTTTTTTGTCCAGAATATATTTTACTTGATTTAAAAAATCATTCTAACTTTACTACAATTATTGTTTTGATGGTTTATTATCTACCATTCATCTATATTCAAATTATCTTTATACTTAATATGAATCTTTGTAAACGATGTATTGTTAAATCTTAATTTACTCATATTATAATAATTTTCCCTTTTCAATTTAAATGCTCACTCTGTTAACATTAATGTAACTATTATGTTATTGAAATTAAATCTATTTCATTATTTGTTTTGGTTTCTCACATGTTTTATTATTATTATTTTCCTCTTTGTTTTATTTTGCTTTGAGATTTTTACTTTTATGATGAATTCAATTTACATGTATTCACTTGTGAGCTATATATTTTTGATTTGAAGTATGAATCTAGTGACTACAATATATTATATGTCTTACTTTTCAGAGTCTATTTATACTTAATAATGAATGAGCTTATTAAACTTTACAATGGTATCATTTGACTTGTCCATAGTATTTCATAGCACGTTTGCTACATGGAGAACATCTTCATGTATCAGACATCCCCAAACTGGTCTTTTTTATTTATCCACATATTTTTAACTCACTTCAATCTTTTCTGAAGACTCAAGTGTCCATTCAGTCTAATATCCCATAGTGTAGAGAACTTCCCCTACCTGTCTTAGGGTCTAGGTATGGAAGAAATCAGTACTGTTAGAATCTTTGCATCTGCAAATAATTTTATCTTCATTTATTTTTTATTTTTTATTTTTTTTACTACTTACAGAATGCCTGGTTGAAGGTAAACTTATATCACATTGAAATACTTTTTCGTGTCTCATTATCATTATTAATATTGTTATTATTTTTTGGTGGTACTGGGAATCACACTCAGGGCCTCTTGCTTGCCAGCCAGCCGCTAAACCTCTGAGCTCTCTCCAGACTCATTATCTCTTTGGGTGCCACAGTCTTTGATGAGACCTTCAAGTATGTAGCTCATCTGGTAGTGTATCATCTTCCTCTGGTGCTTTCAAGATTTTGTTTTTGTTTGGCTTTTGTCCAGTTTTCGTGATCTGCCTACAATGCATATTTTTCTCAAAAACATCTTGTTTGGTGTTAACTGAATTTAATGAATCTGTAAATTCATGCTGTTCACTAAATTGGGGGATTTTTCAACCACTTTTTTTTCAAATAAGTTTTTTGCTATATTTTTTTTTTCTGCATTGAAGATAGTAACTATATACATGTCAGAAAGTTACTGATTGTTCCTACATCTCTGAAACTTTGTTTTTCTCCTTCTTTTAAGAAAATACTTTTCTGTGTGTCTGTTTGATGTGCTTAATTTATTTTCATGTTTGCTATTTTTCTTGCTACTACCAATATTACCTATTGAAATTTTAATATTGGATATCTCAACATCGCAAAATTTCAATGTTTGCTTAACAATATTTAAAAAAGGAAATAGAGCTTTTGCAAACAGGGAGGGGAACAAAGGGTTGGAGAGAGAGGTGGGGAAGAGGGCAAAAAGACAAGCTAAAGTGTGTTATATGCATGTACAAATTTCTTATAATGAATAAGATCATTATCTATTGCAAAAATGTACTAATAAAAATGTTTTTTAGTTTTCTTATTTTGTTAATTAAACATGATAGTATTTTCATTTATGTCACCAAGTGTAGGCTTGATGGCTATTTAAAAAACCTTTTCTGATAATTCACAATGCAAATCTTAACTGGTTTATTGTCTGTTGATCTTCTTTTCCCTTTAGATTGTATTCCATTTTCATGGTTTTACATGATTTGAGGAATTTTAATTTTATATTGGTCCACCTGATTGCCATGAATAGATTCTGGATTCTGTTATATTGCTCCCAGAATGTTGATGTGTTCATTTTTCTAAGTAACTTGTAGCTTAGAGGGATCTGCTAACTGCTATGACTATGGTGAGATGTGACTCAGCATTCCCCAAGATACTCAGCATTAGCTATAAGCTGCTTTTCAAATGGCCACTTCCTGGCAGATTCAAGGGTGGGCTGAATTTATGTAAGTATTTAAGGGCTACCATTTTTAGTTTTCTCTTTTTCATGTTTATTCCCCTTCAATCTCTGGTAGCTTAGGTTGTCCCATTACTACTTTGCCTGGTTTCTGAAACATTTTCCCAATCATATTATTGCTGTGGTCATTAACACCACTGCGCTTTACTTCACGGCCTTTCATGTAACTCTGTAGTCAAAGAAAGGAAGACTCTGGTTTGGCCATTTGACTCTCCTCCATATCTTAGGTACTTATCAGGGTTTTTATAGGAGAAGTATAATACTAGAGGATCACTGTTATATACTGCAAATGGAAGCACAAAGTGGTACTTTAAAACATTATGCATTTCATTAAATTCTCTGTTAAAATTCCTTCCATAGACTAGCATCTTTTGTAGAACATAACTTAGTTTTCCTGCCCTCTTCTCCCATATTGCAACCGCGTGACTTTCTTTGAGATCCTTGAGCATACCAAAGTCTTCCTACTTCAATTTCATGTGAGAAATTCTCTTATTTTCTTCCCTCTCCTCTCCTCCCCTTCCCTTCCCTTCCATTGTGTTCTCTTGCTTCCTGTTATGGCTTCTATCTAGATGTTCCCCCAAAGCCTCATGAGGTCATCACTGAGGCTTTTTCACAGGTGACTGGATCTAGCGTGTGTGATACTGGGATTGACTTGTGGTGCAATGCTAGGCTCAAGGGCACTAGGATTAAACGTGTGAGTGCTACCCACCCTAAGTAGTCTGTATAAGATATAAGAGATAAAAACAGCTGTTTTGCTTTGCTATCTGTTGCTGCCATCTTTTCCCATGCCTTCCTGCTGTGCCGCCCTGCCTTGGAGTAAGCCAAAAATGGGCTGAAATCTTTACAAACTGTAAGCTAAATAAATCTTTCCTCCTTTAACTTATGGGTGTTGGATATTTTGTCTCATCAAGCAGACAAAAGTAACTAAAAGGCTTCCTCCTTTTCTTGCTTTCATCTTCCTTCCTTCCTTCCCTCTGTCCTCTTCCCTCTCTGTAGCTCATTTAGCCTTGGCCCTCCCCGCCTCCTTTTCTGCCTCTCCCTCCCTTTATTTCTTTCCTTCTTTTCTTCTTCCTTTCCCTCCCATCTTACTCCATCCATTCTTTCTCTTCTTCCATCCTTCCTGGATAATCTTCCTCTATATATTTGAATCTTCTAAATGCTGATATTTTTGCTGCCAATATGTGACATTTACCTAGTCATTGTTTGATTTTTGCTGTTAAGAAAGTAAGATCACTGATAAAAGTAAACCACGTGTTGTAATCAGAGTTTCCAAGGGAATGGATTTAATGCAGGACACATGATTTATAGAGTTATTTTATCATATCTACCCAAAGAGTCAAATGCAAAGGAGTGCAGGAGATTATCCACAGTATAGAGACACAAGGAATCCAGCTGAGGACCTGGATTCGACAATAATTCTCCCCTCAAGCTCAAACTGGGGCCTACAGCCCCCGTCATCTCATGCAAGTCTGTATCATGGATCTGCATTGGGAAAGCCCACGTCACTAGTGAAAGCTAGAAAGTCTATGCCACCAGGCAAAGGATTGGCACTGGAGCAAGGAAGCAGTGCTCAAAGTAAGAACCAAAGCTCCCCAGAAAAGAACCATAGGCATCCTTAATGACAGCAAGAACCCACACTCCTTCAATGCTGAGGAAAGACAAGTTCATATCAGGAAAGCCGGCACAACAAACTTTCTCCAAGAAAATCAACAGGACGCTATCTTCCCCTCCAGTTCTGCCTTTATGCTGTTGACAACAATCCTTAGGTGGGCCTTTTACAACCAGACCTAGACCTATTGTGTAAAGAACATTAATAAGTTTACCTTAGCAGGCTGATAGATAGTTCATGTTTTGACCACTCACAAAATAACTCAAGGAATTAAGTTTGCTATTGAAATGCACTGTTCTCAGTGACAGTCCAGTGATTTTCAGCAAGCAGTCTCCAAGACAAATAGCAGTTAGGATTTTCTGTAGTTTTTGAACAAGTGCCACAGAGGACTTATAATTACATTAAGATAAAAAGTGGTAAAATAGAGGATGTATAAAAGAATTTGAAAGGAGGGATCTCCAGATACTTATTGGAGAGAATCTTTTACCTAGTTAACAAGTTACCATTATTATTTTTGCCACTCGAATATCATTTTTGCTAAAAAGTTCTGCTTGAATTTCAGTTAGTCAAAATGTTTTTTCTACAGCAAACTATGTATATATACATCCCCAACTGTACTTGCCTTATTGAATTGAAGTTACATGCATGTGTTCTGAGAGTTCAAGCTTTCTCAGAACAATGACTGTGTCTCAGGCACCTTTGTATCCCTGACAAGGAGTTGAGTGCTACTGTAGAGCAGATATCCCAGACATATGTGCAAATTATTGATTTTTATGGGAGGATAGAATACTAGTATGGGGTCCATTTTTTTTCCTCTAAAGATGGCTGGTTCCAAGCAGAATATAGTGAGTCTTCTTAAAATTTTTCTGGTTTTATTTGTAAGGTAAAAAAAAAAAACTTCAAGTACACTGGCTACAGCTATTAGCAAGCAAGAAGCATTCTTACCAAGATTTCGCTGAATATAGAATACTCAGCCTTTCACAGCTGTACTCATGAAATAAATGTCATGGATTTACATGTTCAACCTGGCAATTCTTCAGTAAGTTGGGTTTACCTTTATTCCTAAAATCATTACCATAATCATTATAATAAAAAAATACTACTATGTTAGAAGCACAACACGTAGAGCAACCATTGTGCTGGCTGTTGTATATCTTATCTCAAATGATAAATCTGTCCATTCACGGGGAAACCAAATACTCATGAGCTCATAAGTGACTGAAAAAAACTTTAATTTGCCTTCTCTGGCAGTAAATCTAAATTAGTAGACACACTAGCTCATTGTAAGTTATAGAAACTCAAATGTTAAGCTACTTGGTCAAATTTAAATACAATATACAAGACTGCTTGTTATTTCTGAAATAAAATTAGTTAACATGTTACTATCAAATAATTTACTGCTAATAGAAGTAGAAAGTAAAACTATATATTCCATAAAATAAATTTCACAACTTTCTTGAATCTAAACTCATGACAGTGAAGAATCAATCTTTCTGGAGTTTACTCAGGCATCTACCAGTAGGTGATGTTATTCCACATTTCTGAGTTCTGATAATGAATCCTCTGTCTTACTGTAAAGGACATAACTATATTTTGATGTCATTAACAAAGATAACTTTAGACATCATATTTATAATTATTTCGGGGTTATATTCTATATTCTTGTAATTCTCAGAAACTGATAATGAATTCCTATAATTTATGCCTAATCCTTACCTATCAGCATATTTGATAATCAGCTAAACAGTAAAAGTCATGTACTTCAATAGTTTTATTAGTACCGCTAAAGCTAGTCTGAAAAGTTTAATCTCCCAAATATTTCTCAGAGTTGAAATCAAAGTAACAAATGCACAATTAACCTGAACAGAGAAAAAATGCCTACTCAGCACCTTAGAAAATGGTCTTGTTGAGTTATGAGTCCCCTCATTTCGCAAAGTAGCAATAAAAATGAGCCTTTCATTTTGCAGAGGTACCACTGGCATTTACAGAAGATGATTAAAATAAAGAAGAAAAATAACTTTTGCATTTTATCAGAATGGAAGGATTTTATACTGTCCATGAATTTTTGCCTTTGCAGATTTCATCGATCAAAGAAATGTCTCTAGAAGTTGTCAAGGGTGCAGTAATTCTACAGGGACTCCCAGGACTGTGACTTACCTTATGAAAGTTTCTGAAATAAGCTGCCTTTTCATCTGGAAATTTTTCTAACCGCCTTGGTCCCTTGCTAGAAGCCTTCTTGAAAACCAACCAGCATCTTCTGAAAATCTGAAAGTAAATAAAGGAATTCTATTATCCTTCTTTTTATATAAAGTTACTTTGTACAAGAATTATATATATTGTTAGCCACTGAAAATAAGTTCGTTAAAGTTATTTATTTTACAGAGTAATTTTGTCACTGAATAGTAAGTACATTACTAATTAATCAGAGCAAATTAAAAATTATATTTTAAATAAAATGAATTTTTTATGAATAGATTGTGTTATGAGATTTTCAATGCGTTGGCTTCAGTAGGCTAATGTAAGTAAACCACCTGTGTCAGGGCTACATATGGAATATGGCATTTATTCTGATCTTCTTCATGCCAGACAATTCTGTTTTCCAAGCCAGTACAATGGCAGTTTAATAAGGTTAAGTCAAGCCCTGCTATACTGTTGGTTTTCGAATGTTGAAGAAAAATCACAATTAAAAATTAACTTGTATTGCAGATTTTACTGTTTTTAATAGATGCTTACATGTTAATTTAGAAACAGTACAAAAATGTTTTTGCAATAGGTAAATCTGTCTCTTTCTATTTTTGTAGTACCCAGTATTTATGAATTATTTACGTGTAATGAAATTCATAGTTACTAGATTAAACAGGTATTGTTTTTTTCATTTTAATATCAAATTAGAAACAATGTCAGCATTTAAACATATATCTCTTAGACTTTGTTTAGAATATTACTTCTAATTAGGAAATAGAAACTACTATTCTGGACATCACCCTTCTATTTTATGAAACTAATGAACACTAGACTTTTGGATTGTCTTTCACTTGATTCCTACCATGTCACAAGTCCTTTGTAGGTATATTTGAAGGTACGGTACTAGAACGATCTTCTCTTTGAAGAAATTAAACAATTCTGGGAATACAAATTGACCACAATTTTAAATTTCAAAATTTAGCAAAATTTTTGCTGTGTAGTATTTTTAATAGCATAGAAATGAGGAAATTCACCAAAAGAAATTTGAGGATATTAGGTCATTATATTTATCTTGTACTCTTCTATTTAAATTGCAAAGTTGTACTGATTAATATGGTTTCTGTTCAGTAAAAAAGAGATAATGTGATCCTTTTGAATTATTCCTGTATATATTGGTTCTTGGTGGCAAAAAAACCTGTTTTTCCTGTGTTAAAGGATACTTTTAGGGCAATCACTTCTCATTATAAAGCAGATTAGTAGAATAACACCGCAAACATGCACACTATTCTTGCCGCCTTTCTTAGATCTTCTCCAGTAGCCTTGCAAAGCACATCAAGAACAACTCAAAATTCCCCGCATAAGTGAACATGACTGTCTTTTCTGCCTGGAATCTGATACATTTTTCCCTTTCAAATAACTCTTCACGACTCACCTGGAAATCAGGCGCTGTTAATTCCTTTAGGGTTCCTAGCATTCTTTCATACACTTGTGTTTAGTAGTATGCTATGTCTGGTTATTTATTTATTCCTTACTGATCTCTGCCTCCAAATTGAGACAAAATTTTAAAATGTTGAAAATATGATATAAATATATAGTTTGTTTTAACGCATTTCTATATGGATTATTTTAGAGTTATAGAATTCTAATTTTTAAATTTAAAAAATGTTATATTTTAAGTGGAAGCAGATTCAGAGTGAGCTAAACACAAGCCAGAAAGCCTAAGTGTTCCCATTTAGGCATTCAATATTGTTGTAGGATAAACCTGATAACAAATAATGAAGAAAGAGAAATTCAGTATTTTTCAGAGTAATTCATCTCTTTACTATTTCATAATGGAAGCAAGAAGATACAGATAAGACTGATTTCTAAAGACTTGAGGTAATAAATTATTTATAATGAGGCTCTTTATTTATTTTTGGAAGAATTAGTTCCATTATAATTTACCAAATTTCTTTGATATTAAGAGCTTATATATCATGGTACATTTATCATGCTTAGGCATTAACAGTGGTAAAGTGCTGAAATAGCTGATAAAAACACTAACCAAACTCTAACTTTTATTCAGATTTTTTTTAAGACCTTTTCTGTCTTCTGTGTTGAGAGCCAATCCAGGGTTAGAAGGAGCATTTCTGTGCCCTAACTCCTTAGTCTCTTCTGATCTGTGAGTAGTTTGCAGTATTTGTTTTTCATTACCTAGAAAGTCTTGCAGGGTTATAGACAAGTATTTTGCAAAATGTTCTTCAATTTCTGTTTCAATTAAGTTATTCAAAAGTTCAATAAAAATCACAGTAAAATGAACTCAAGATAATATATAAATTTATCATGTTTATGAGCTATTAATATTTTGATATGACCTCTGACTTTTTAAATAAAGTAATTATTTAATAAATGCAAATTTATTTCCTCTTTGATGCAGTTTTAAAAACTATCACTTTCAAATAAGAGGTAAATAATGAAAAATGTCTCAGTGTGGATAATTTTCAAGTATCATTCTGTGTAAATGTGAAATCAAATTAAGTATGAGTCAGAGCATTAAATGACACATCCACACTGGGAGTATACAATGAATGCAAATAAGAAGACATTGCCTTTTTTATTCTTTCCATCAAACCAGGTTTTATGAGTGTACCATGATCTGGTTTAGACCCTAGAACTGACATCTTATGTAAGTATGCTGGAAAACTTCCAGAGCATAAGGACTACCTTCCTGAGACCAGGAAATCACTCTGAGGAAAGAAAAAAAATAGTAAGGATAGGTTTCACTTTGATTATAGATGAAAAAGAACCTTATGAATGAAATTAGGTTCCTTATTTTCACTTATGACCCTTTAGAATGGGACATAAATTAATGACCCTCATTAGCAGTGCAGGAAGAAACCCAGTGTTCTCTTCAGACTCTTCAGGATCATGTGAAGTCGCAGAGGCCATTTGGCTGTTTGAGGAAATCAGTGCTTGGCAAGAAGATTCCCCTTTTCCTGTGTCTTTTGGTTGGCAGATGACATTGCTGCCTGCCTTTAGTGGTTTCTGGGCGCTGCTCCACTCTCTCCTGGGGGCACATCTTCTACTCAGAGTCCTCTTCTAAACATGCTGGTTGTCTCACAAACTGGCTTCTGGTTGCCCCTCCAATTACCCTTTTAGAAAATTCCATGTTGCTCACAGGGCTCCACAAAGCCCCAAAATCCCCAGTTGGTCCACACCCTCATTTTCTACTGCATTAAGCCACCAGCCAGCTTGCCATAATTAAATACCTTCTTAATCCCCTTCCATCTGATGAAAACCCTTTTACCACATGGCAATCTCTTGCTTTAAGTGCTTTCTCCTTTTCAAGGTGATTTTACACAAAAGACATTTTTACATTTAAGACTTACTGTGAAGTAAATGGCAGATTTCTTGGCTTTAATCCATAACTGTAATTATGTTATTTAGCTAGGAGTCATTCACAAGCTTTAACCTATCTAAAAGTTGGATTTAATGGGCCTGTTCCATCACAAGCTATTGACCTAATGAACCTTGCACTTCAAATAGGGTTTTGGTTAGAAAGTCGAAAGAACTTCTGAGCATGAGAATTATCAAACCTGAGAGTTCATTGCACTAAAGAGTGTCTCAAGCTTTTAAAACATAAAAGAAACAAGCATAATAAAGTGGATTATATTTGCATTTCCTTCTGAAAGCAACATACTACACAAATGATATCTTGGGGGTTTAGAATTCAATTATTCTTAACTCTGTATCAGGTAAACATATAATACAATGAATAAACAAACAAGTAAACCACTATTCCACAGAAGGATAGTTATTACAGGAATATACTATGAGTGATTTCAATGACTTAGTCCTCAGACTTTGTCCTGTGACAAAATATGTATCATACGATTAAAAAACATTTCTTCTTTGTGAAAAGTAACCATTACACAGTGTAAAGTTTAATGCACTGATTTGTGTAGATTTAGCTATCTTTTCAATACAGAGATGTGGTTTAGTATTTTGCAATACTGCCTTATGTTTATTTGCAGTTATGCAATGGTACCTCAGTTCACAAACTTACTTTGGAAAAGATGGCCACATTTGTGCTTGGGTGGGAAAGTCTGCCATCACTGGTTGCAGACCAAATTGTTTTCAGACAAAAGTGTTGATGACTGAGGTACCACTGTGTAAACTATCACAGTAGTTGACAGCTTTGTTAGCACCAGTACTAGATAATTTTTTGATTCACCAGAGATAGAGGTGGAGTAGGTATGAGTTTTGAATGAGTCAAATCTGTACAATCGAGATCCCTGGAATGTTCTGCAGTTTACAGTAGAGCTCCAGGTTCGTTGAGAATACAGGTCACTGAGGACCTGAGGACGTGGAGCTCAGGCAATAATGGCTACTAGGGTGATGAGAAGGCTGTAAACACAAAGGAAGTTAGGTTGGTCACCACATGCTGTGTGAGCCAGCTGAGGAATCCCTTACTATAATGCCAGAATCCCTCTCATTATGCATTCATTCATACCTGCATTCAAAAACTATTTGAAAGTTCCATAGATACAATACCTGAAAATAATCATAATAATTAAGAACAAGGTTCTACCCTTAGAGACACAAAATTCCTGCCTCATGGAGCTTTCTTTTCAAAGGAAAGACAAGTGATAGCAAATAAATAAGTGCATTTGTGAGCAGCCTCCTGAGGGCACTACATGCTACAGAGAGAGTTAGCACAGCTAAGGAGAGGTAAATGCCAAGTGAGGTCGGGGAAGACTCACATACACCTGGACATTAATAACAGTTAGAGGAAACCAGAGGATGGGTGATTCAGACATGTAGGAAAAGAGGGATTTATTGAGAGAACTGCAAGTGTGAATCTCTTATGTGGTATAAGAGGAAAATCCAAGTGCAGAAACATTAGTTCAAGGTCCTTAAGATGGAGGCAGCAGGCCATTGTTAAACCAGGTCTCAGGCACATCCTCAACTGACTCTGACTCTGACTCTGACTCTGACTCTGACTCTGACTCTGACTCTGTGTGTGTGTGTGTGTGTGTGTGTGTCTGTGTGTCTGTGTGTTCATGCACTGGGAGAGATAGAACCCAAAGCCTTCACACTGAGCTATGTAAATTCCCAGCTATTTTTGTTATTTTATTTTGCATCACTGTCTCTGCAAATTGCTAAATTACCCAGGCTGGATTCAAACCTGTGATCCTCCTGTCTCAGCCTCCCAGAGGCTGAGATTGTGGGCATGTGCAGCCACACCACGATGACAATTGACTTTTTGACGTAAACTGTTTGCCCACAGCACCACATACATTCAGACCCCGGGGAATAGGAGATACAGGGGCCTTCTGGAATGAGATTGCTTGTCTTTGTAGTGCTTTGTGAAACATTTCCCCTTGATTCCTGAGACTATGCTCAATTTATTTCTTAGAAAATGGTTTAACCTTTACTGAGCTAATCACAACTCTTGACAAGTAAGATTTATAATTAACAACCCCCCTTGCTGCTTAAACTACAAAAACAGGCTCTGTCTTAGAACTTCACAGTGTACTTTCAAGACAGTTTGAATTTTTTGTCTTCTAACTTGTATTCCTAATAAGCTCTAAATAAGTATCACTTGCTTCGATTTTTTACTAGCTTGTTTTATCTCAGGCCATAGAGGGATCTTGTATTAAATCCTCTAAGAGAGCTGTAAGAGGCTACAAGAGAGTGAAGAAAATATGAGAAAACCATAGGAGTACAGAAAGAGAAGAGGCTGCAGTAGGAGCTTGACCTCTGTTCTTGGTGACATGCCACCAGGAGCTTGGAGCCACCATGGATCATGGTAGATCTTACACTGTAACAACAAAAGGCTGCTGTACCTATTTACTGATGTATACCGTAGACATTTTATAGAAATATAGACACTTTGAAATAATCAGAGGCTAACGTTTAAACTATATCAATACAACGTTTGATATAGTTTAAATAATCAATACAACGTTTAAACTGTTCTGAATGTGAGAATCCACATATGTAGCCTTTGTTATAAATCAAAACTGATAGAAATGTAGCATTTTTAAAAATTGACTCTATTGGTACACTTCGATATACATAATTACCATATTCATCATAAGGTATTTGTACCTGTGTGTAATGTATCTTGACTTTTTTCCCAATTCTTGTCTCCTCCCTTTAATCGTCCTTCCCCTCCTTATTTACAAAAGCTTTGTTTCCATTTTTTGTCTCCTATTCTCTCTTTTTATTTCATTTTCTCTTCTTTCACTTCCTTCTGCTCCCTAATTTTCCTTTCCACTTGAACATTTTATTCCTATTCCAAATACCTATGATCAATTTTGAACATTATTTATGCCTTTGTTATCTCACACAAGAGAATGAGATATTTAAACTTATGTGTCTGATTTATTTCACTTAAAAGTGTAGTCTCAAGGCACATCCATTTATTTAAAAATGTCTGAAGTTTATCCCTCTTTATGGCAGAGTAATACTGTATTGTATATTTTAAAAACTCCACATTTTTGTTATCCATTCATCTGTTGATGGGGATCTAGGCTATTTCCAAGACTTAGATAAAGAAATTATGCTGCTATACACATGCATGTGCACATACCCACTGTGGTATGATGCTTTCAACTATTTTGAGAAGTTAGTGGGTCAAATGGAATCACTACTTCTAATTTTATTAGGAGTCTCTATACTGATTTCCATAATGGTTGTACCAATGTATACTTCCACCTTTACTAGAGGTTTCCTTTCCCCCCCATCTATGAAATATTTATTATTGGTTGATTTCTTCTTCTTTTTAAAATTTGTTTTGAAAAGAATACAACCAAATGAGAAAAGAAAAACCAAAATGGGGTCATTCAATAAAAAAAAGATGGACATAGTACATCATTTAAAACCACAATACGAGGTGATCTACAATGGTTACCATGATGTCTCTTGTTATCTTCAATAGAATTGCCCATATGATCAGGTACAATAAAATTAAACATAGCAGTACAGAACACAATCAATAAAAACAAAACATTGGAGACTTTACAGGACTTCAAAAGAGGGTAATAGTCAAACTAGGATGGGTATCATAGTGAATCTTATTGTCTTCAGAGTAGTTGTCTATATCCTCAGACTTGATACTAATCAAACATAACAGATTCAAATAAAATCAGTTAAGACAAAACAGCAATCGAACAAGACAGATTCAAATAAAATCAGTCAAAACAAAACAGTGAAAGCAATACAGGGTTTCAGATTAAGTTAATAGGAAATTTAAAATGGTTACCATTGTATATTCTGCTATTTTTGGAATAGCTGTCGATGTCCTCAAATCTAGTACAAGTAGACAGACTGTAACAGAATATACCCAAACTAAACAGAGTGATGAAAACACTATGTGTTTCAAAACATGATAAAAGATTAACAATGTCCTTGTCTTCCCTATTTAGACAATTTCTCCCCTTTCACTTTCCTAGGGTGCATTGTATATTTTGTATCCCACTAACTCCTTCAGTTTTTAGATTAGGGAGGTAACCTGCTATTTACCTAAGTGATTCTGAACCTTTTTACCCCTGAGCATGATCTCAAGTTGTACCGATTTCTACAAGAGCCTCAAGATTTTCCTTCCTTATAGATGAGCAGTTCTCCATTGTATAAAAGAAACAGTTATGACTTTCCAACCAATCTGCAGCTGGATGGGCGCGCTTCCCCCATTTTTTTCTGGTTCCCTGTCACATAGAGAATTATTGTCTCATCTTTGACTTTCAGTCCATAAACCCTCTTTCAGGTTATTTATATTTCTTATATAGAGCATCTTGAGGGACCCTATCTCCTGATCCACTCTGCCTGTATTTCTTTTTATTAGTGTATCGAGGCCATCTATATTAGTGATTATGGCCAACCTTCTCCACCTCATCTCTGCCATGCTATTTTTTTGCTGTTGTTTTTTTTCTCCTTCATTCCACTGTCTGCCCCATTCAATGAGCCCCCTCTGTCTCTGTTCTTGAAGCCATGGTCTTTTTATCTTTATCTCTAGGATGTCCTTCAGTATTTTTTTGTAGGGTTGGATTGGTGGTCATGAACTCCTCCAGTTCCAATTTGTCATGGAAGCATCTTGTTTCTCCCTTAATTTTGAGAGATAGTTTTGCAGTGTACATCAGTCTGGGTTGCAGGTTATTTTCTTTCAGGGCTTGGAATACTTTGCTCCAATCTCTTATTGAATTGATGGTTTGTGTCGAGAAGTCTGTCGTGATTCTGATGAGTTTTCCTTTATAGGTGATGTGTTTCTTTTCTCTGAAAGCTTTTAATAGTCTGTTCTTGTGGTGAATTTCTGGGATCTTAATTATTATATGTCTATGTATAGCTCTGTTTTGGTTGTAGTTGACTGGAGCTCTGCATGCCTCATATATCTGAATATCATTTCCTTTTCCTATGCTTGGGAAGTTTTCTTTAATCATTTCTGTGAATAGCCTTTGTATTTCATTTGTGTTACCCTTGCTTCTTCACTCACATTTTCTATTTTTAAGTTATAGATCCTCTTTTCATCTTCTAGCCTTTGTATTGTTACTTCCTGGTTCTTTGTTATTTTTAGGAGATTTACCTTTCACAATCATAAGTTGCAAACCTGTCTTCAAGGTTTGAGAGTCTATCTTTAGTTTCTGTTAAGCAGTTTTGCCAACTTTCAATGGAGTTTTTAATTTCCTGGTAATCTCTTTGAATCTGTTTTATGTATTCTAGATTTTTTTTTATATTCTTCATTGAAGGTTTCTCTCCTTTTTCTATGTTCCTCCATTCTTCCATCTGTGTCTTCCTGAGCAGTACTTAGCATTTATTTTATTATTTTTCTTATATCTTCTTTTACTTGTAGTAGTATTTCTGTTTTTAGTTCTTTTATAATGTCACAAAGATAATTCTTTATGTCAGATGCTGCTTTTTCCGAAACCACAGGTGTGCAACCCGCAATCTCTTCTGTGTTTACCTCTCCAGGACCAGTACTGTTTGTGTTGGAGGATAGAGACTTCCTTTTGTTTTTTCCTCTTGTCATGTTTCAGGTTCCTTCCAGATAAGTGGATAGTGAAGGTCCATAGCACTTTCTGTATTAGCTGTGATTACTCTGAAGTGTGCTGGCTAGGGATTGCTGCCCTCCCCAGTCTGCTGATGGCCACTGAAGTACAAGCAGAGTTGTGGCAGACTTTTGAGATGATCAACCACTGGGAGTCTTCACCACATTAGTGTGTGCCACACAGACAGGGCCAGTTAGGTATAGTTTCAGGGAGACCTTATCCACGACTATTGGATCGCCCACAGGGGCGGGACTCAGCCCAAGCAATTCTCACCAATCTGCTCTGCACTAGAAGTGACTGACTGAAGCCGCTATTGTTCTGGTTCAGGTTTATCCTGCCCAACTCCAAATGGTGCCTGGCCAATCATCAACTCCCGCAGAATGACTGAGTTCCCCCACACTCACTGCAAGCTGAGTGAAGCAGGTACAGATCTCTGAGCCCGGTGCTGTTCTCCACTCCACTGCTCCCCTCCATCACCACACCCTCCCACCAAGACCCTCGGGCTCACCAACCCCAACTTCATCGTGATCTCATGTCTTTGGATTCCAGCAGCATTTTGTGCACAATGCGATGAGCTCTAGTGAGAGCGCATCTGGCTACAGCCTTCTGTTCACCATTTTCTTTTATTTTTTCTTCCCTTTTAGTTTCTTCCTGGGTTAAGAGTATTTATCTCCTTCTGTCTGGTCTTCTTCAGATGTTTTATTCCAGCATCTGAGCTGTTTCTCTCAGAGAAGCTCTTCACTTTGCTGCTTATTGATCTACCGTCTTCCTGCACTCATCTGGCTGATTTCTTGATGATACCCATTCTTTCTAAAGTGAGATGGAATCTCAGTGTTGTTTTAATTTGTATCAAATGATCAGTGATGTTGAACATTTTTTCATATATTTATTTGCTGTATGTACTTCATCAGCTGAGCAGTGTCTGTTCATTTCAGAAATCCATTTTTGGATTGTGTATATAGGACTTCCTTTACATTTGTGGGGAGGATATAATTTTTTCTGAGTTATTTATATGTTCTAGATGTGAGTCCTTGTCAAAGGAATAGTTGGTAAATTTTTTTTCGCATTCTGTAGGTTGTCTCTTCACTCTGTTGGCATGTGGAAAGTTACTTTTTCTAGCACCATGTATTTCTTCCAGGGAAGGTTTGGCCCTTTTCTCAAAGATAAGCTGGCCAAGTGTGCTTTGAGTTGTGTCTGCATCTGCTATTCTGTTCCATTGATCCTCAGGTCTTTTTTCTTTTTAATCACAGTAGTTTTGGAGTGCTACTTCAAATTGGGGAATGTGATAACCTTGCCTTGACTTTGTTTCCTAGAATTGCTTTTGCTATTCGAGGTCATTTCTGGTTCCAGATGCATTTTAAGATGGTTTTCTCTAGTTCTGTGAAGTATGCTGTTGGCATTTCTGATTGGGATTGCATTACATCTTCTAACAACTTTGGATATATGGCCATTTTCACTGTAGTGGTTCTGCCTATCCATGAACAGGAGGTATTCTTTCATTTTCTGATATCTTCTTTGCTCTCCTTTTCCAGCACACAATAATTTTCAGTATATAGGTCTTTCACTGCCTTCATTAGATTGATTCCTGAGTATTTCATTTTTCTTTATGCTGTTGTGAAAGGTGTTATTTCCTTATTTCTCTGTCACTGTTATTCATATACAGGAATGCTATTGATTTTTGGGTGATGATTTTTTATCCTACTATGCTGTTGAATTTGGTTATTAATCCTAGGAGTCTTTGAGTGGAGTTTTTGAAGTCTTCTATATAGAATATTATGTCACCAGCAAATAATAATAATTCAATTTCTTTCTTTCCTATCTATATTCCTTCTATTTATTTCTTTTGTCTAACTGCCTGGCTAATGTTCCCAGAATTACTGAATAGAAGTGGTGATAGTGGGTATCTTTGCCTTGTTCCTGACTTTGGAGTAAAAGCTTCTAGCTTTTCACTATTTAGTATCATATTGGCTACTTGTCATAGATGGCTTTTATCAGATTGATATAAAAATCTTCTGTTCTGATTTTCTGTAAATTTTTCTTTTTTATCATGAATGGGTGTTGAATTTTGTCAAATGCTTTTTCTGTATCTATTAAGTTATCATGTGATTTTTGCATTTGCTACTATTAATGCAGTAATAAAATTATAAATCAAATACAATAACATACATAGAAATATAATAACATTTTAAAACTTTCAGAATCTGCAAGAACAAATATATAAATCAGGAAAGATTTTATTGATAACAAGATTAATTAAATTAACTGGAACTCTTTATAAGAGGGCATGCAATTGTTGCATACTATAAATAACTTCAAGTTCACAAGTACTAGGAAAGAAATTGACCATATATTAGGTTACAAACTAGTGAATTAAATGAATTAAAGTAAAATGGAATAGCAAAATGGTAGGCTAACCTATGAGGGATGTCAATACTAATTAAAGAGATACAATAATTAAGATACTGTAGAAATAGATATGAGGAGACCAATAAATAGAATAAGCACAACTTGAATGTATTTGGTTTATAGTCAAAGAAGTATTTCAAGGCAACACATAAAGATATTCCAATCAAAGGGTTCTAGATCATTAGATATATATGACAAAAAATGAAAATTGACTTTTCACATAGTACCCTCAAATCAAATTCTGCTGTATGTAGTCATATTCTCTCTCTCTCTCTCTCTCTCTCTCTCTCTCTCTTTCTTTCTCTCTGTCCAAAATGATGCAAAGCTAGATGAACAACATTTCTTTTTAGTGCCTGTCACTCTCCCTAAAATGATGTCATATGTCCATACCCTTAGGAATGAGATATGATATGAATTTTTGATAAGAATATGAAAGGCCCAATAATTACAGTTTTGGAAAAAAATAGTGCACTAATTGGTTTGTCTATGATCTCAAATTAGAGAAAAATAGGACATAAAAACATAATTATAAGAGGAAACAAGAAACTGAGATACATAAGAATTTATTATTTTATTCAGGAAAGAATACTGGGAGAATTAGACATCAGGTCACTTATTAGAAGGTTTTTTTCTATGCTCATAACTGTGTATATTGTGCACATCCAGAATATAGAAAAAATTGTAAGCAATTCAAAAGGAAAAAAGACAATCTGGGCTTTAAAAGTGCAAAATACTTGTATACACACTTATAAATAGGGTTGTTCAAATGACTGATAAACATGATTGTGCTCAGTCTCACTGACACTCAGGATATCTTAAAAAAGATACAACCTTTTTCTCAAAAAAATAAAAGAAAAATGCTGAAAGAAAACAAAACAGCAAAAAGTGCTGCTGAGGATATGGAGCTATGAGCTTCCCGTTTTTCCAGAGGGAGCCTCCCTGGATGAGTACCTATCTTGAATTTCTCAGTACTACTGAAAATTGGCACAGAATCCAGCAATTCCACTCTTGCTGAGTTACTTAATGGAAAACTGCATTCCTTATACAAGAAGGCTCATGGAAGGAATATTCATAATTGTCTGAAGAGCATACACTGTGCTTTACCTATATAACTGAACACTATGCTATCTTTAAAATATAATGTGAAACACCACACTGCCTATATAAATTACAAAAGCATCATGTTGAATAAAGAATCTAGCTTTAAAAATAACACATAATTCTGCAATACTTTATATAAATTTTTCTTGTTGTCAAAACCAAGCAATATGGTTGAGTGATATGTGCTTAGGCACTAAGTAAAGCAGTATCAGCAATAGAGGAGAAAATAGCAATATCAGCAATATTGGAGAAAATAGCTCCTCTAAAAATCAGGATAGTGACTGATTTAGTTTGGGGTGGTAGTATGAATAAGAAGAAACTACTGCAAGATCCTTCTTGGCTGTTAAGAATAAGAAGAAACTACTGCAAGATCCTTCTTGGCTGTTAAGAATGTTCTATGTGGTATACCTGGTAAGATACACACCTAGATTTATTGTAAGTGGTCCATTTGGTATATGCCATTTTCACTATAACTGTTTTAATTTATGATTATTTTTAAAAGTTAAAAAAATTACATGTTCAAGTGTGCACAGATCACAGAGCATCCATTTTATTCTTGGTCCCTATTTCTATAAATAATGTAACAGATAGAGACTGAAGGATTGATCCCCTAATGTTTTTCAGGATAGCAGATGGCAGTTTCTGAAAAGTGTGGTAGGAAAGGTATTAGAATAAACCATTAATTAGACTGAACACTGTAAAAAAAGCTAGCATCCACCATATAGCTTTTGGCTAAGATACAGAGATTACAGAAGTTTTTATTTCTAATGCATCCAAGTTACTAAAGAAATTCTGACAGCTTTAGTTTGCCTATTAAAATAAGTTAACAGTGACTGGGTTTGAAGTAGAGGCTGAAGTCAGTAGAAAAAGGGTATTTCCTTGGACTGTGAAAGGAGACAAGATGGAATTATAGCTACAGAAGGTGTTACTTTGACACTTGTAGAGTAGCTGCGGTCACTGTGCAGGAGGCTTCACATATGACCAGGTAATTCTGACAAAGGCATGAAAGGGGAATAATGATTAACTCATTT
Organism: Dolichotis patagonum; assembly: GCA_004027295.1. Classification (NCBI taxonomy): domain Eukaryota; kingdom Metazoa; phylum Chordata; class Mammalia; order Rodentia; family Caviidae; genus Dolichotis; species Dolichotis patagonum. The sequence goes on from PVJX010004522.1 coordinate 41,108, forward strand.
AACCCAAGTACTGATTTTGGGCAATCATCTTCACATCAAGCAGTACTACCAAAACTGGATATGTGCTACCCAAACTGGGTGCATCCAATGCATCCCTCTAGATTCAAAACCTCCCTTGTGGCCCATCTTACTTCCATATTATATTGTCTCCAATAGAATGTAATATATCTGGACATTTATTTAAACAAAGGACACTAAGTTTTACGCTTTGTTATTTGTGTGGACAATAAGTAAACTATTTTCAATAATTGTTTCTTAGAATATACTTGTCCCAAATTCAACTGCTACAGAAACTATGACATTTGACTGTGTCTTCCTTAGTTTTTTATTATCTTTGTTGGTGAATTACAGTTGAGAGTAAGAAAAGGATTTTTCTTCCTGCAGCAATATAATCATTAAAAATACATTTTGGATGACTACAGGACTGTGCAAATATTTTATTTTTTCTTTTAAAAAAAGACACAGGGTATCAGTGAGTGTACTGCAGAAACCTTAAAAATCATTGGAAATACAACGACCAACCAGAGAAAAACATTGCCTACATTGAAAGATACTGTTAGTGAGTATCAATTATACAGAGTAATAGGTTTTGCTTTGGCATATGATTATTTTTGCCCACTCATTTTTACCTTCTTAATTCCCCCCACCCCAATTCTTTTCCTCACCTAATAGTCTTCTACTTTCAGATGAAATGATCTCATTCATCTGATCAGTTCACAATGGAATGAAGTTACAAGAAGCAAATGACAAGAGAAACCTCAAAAATCACACAAATATATGGAAATTGGATATATGCTTTTTGGGGGGGTAACCCATTCTAATGTATTTAACTTAAGTCCCCTCCTTCCAATCCACCATCTGTGTTTACATGTCATGTCGTGAAAATATGTGAAGGCCTAGTTTTGGTACATGCTTTTAAAATTATGTAACTGGTATTATACTATAAATCACTGCTTTAGTTTGAATGTATATAACCCTCAAAACTCAGGTTGAAATTTAATTATAAATATAAAGGTATACAGAGGTGGGCCTTTAAGAGATGATTAGAGGGAGGGAGTAGTGGCCTGGAATCACAGCTACTTGGGAGGCTGAGGCAGGAGGAGTCCAGCCCGGGCAATTTAGTGAGATCTATCTCGACACAAGTGAATCAAAGGTCTGGGGAGGTAGCTCAGCGACAGAACACCTACCTGACCTTTGCAAGGCCTGGGTTCAAGCCCCATTACTAAATAAGATAAGAAAAAGGCCTGAGGGCTGCACCCTCCCAGGTGCGTTTGATGCCTTTAAAAGGGACCTTCGGAAGAGGGTCCTCTCCAGAGCTCTCCCCTTTCTCCGCCTCATTAGGATTTCCCAGCCTCCAGAATTGTGTGACCCTTAAATTACCCAGTCTGGGATTTCTCTTACTCTAGCACAAAACTGGACCTACCACTCACATCTTTCTTTTTTTTTTACCTTTCTTTCCCACTCAACTTTTACATTTCTGCTCTCTCCACTGGATCACGTTCTGCAGCCTGGGAGCCTCTGCCAGGCAATGTCTGGGAAGTGGGGGTGCTCAATCCTCACGTGTGGGCGTCCTGGGAGTGCGGCTCCTTCCTTCTCCCAAGTCTGCAGACTGCCCTCCTCGTGGACGGCAGCCTCACCCTTCAGTGTGCTGACTCCCTGTCCCTTGCTGGAACTCGGTAACTCGACTTCCTGATCTTAGCAAAGTGGTAGCCGGTTTCTTGGTTTATATTTTTTTAATAGGGTGAGGGTTTGCTTACTTGTCAGGAATCTGAATACATACTTTGAAAAGATAGGTGAGTAACTGAGAAAACCAGATGAGAAGTTTAATAAAAATTTCATGCCTATCTCATGTAATCTGAGCAACTACTTTGAATATAACAGTATGAAATACATCAACCATTGCTAATGTCCTATTATCTTATTTTAAATTCTGTAACAGTGTTTTTGCTTTCTCTTTAAAATAAAAAAATAAATAAGCAACAGGTTTTCTAGCCCCAAATATTAAGTCAAACAAAACATTACTAGAATCTGTGGGGCACAGCAAAGGCAATCCTGAACAGGAAGTTTATAGTTATGAATGCCTATATAAAAGACTCTAACAGATCTCAAATAACCTAAGGATGCATCTCAATGGCCTAGAAAAAAAATGAACCAAACACCAAATCAATAGAGGGGAAAATATAGTAATGATCAGAGCAGAAATTAATGAATGGGAACTAAAGGAACACTGGAAAAGATCAATGAAAAAAGGCTGTTTCTCTAAAATGATAAAATTGATAAACACTTGGCCAAACAGACAAAAATTAATAAATTTATAGATTAAAAGGGTGATATTAAAATAAATACCACAGGATAGTAGAAACTATCTTAGAAAGTTATATTAAAGATTTCATCCCAGGAGCCCAAGGTGCATGAGGTGATTCCAAGTGCACGGGGGACGCTTTGGACCGTTGCTCCCAGAGGGTAAGGTCCCGGGCAGCATCCTAAATCACCGGAGGACACAGGGGAGGTCCCCTTGGGCCTGACTGAGTCACGCCCAGTGACATTCATTCTGTCCCTGGAGCCCAAGGTGTGCGAGGTGATTCCAAGAGCACTGGGGAAGCTTTGAACCCTCACTCCCAGTGGATAAGACTATGCCTACCATCCTAAATCACCAGAGGGTGCACAGGAGGTCCCCTTGGGCCTGACTGCCACACCCAGAGACATCTTTTCCATCCTGGGAGCCTAAGGTGCACGAGATGTTTCCAAGGCCACAGGGAAGCTTTGGAACATCACTCAAAACCCAGAAGCATGGGAAAATGACAAAACAAAAGAGTAAAATGCAATCTCAAACCTCCAGTCCATCCCAAGAAAGCCTAGTAGACACTGACATAGAAGAAAATGTAAGCCATACACCTGAAATTCTTGAAATGATAACAACTGAAGGAAACAAATCTGGGAAGCTATAAAAGAAATGATAAATGTAATGAAAGAAATACTGAACACATCTTAAGAAGACAGATAAAAAAATTAGAGGAACAATGCAAAAAGATAGAAAACCTGAATAAACAATATAAGAAACAAACAGAATGCATGAAGCAGATTCAAAGAGATATACAAGAAATCAAAAATTCCATTGAAAGATGGAAAAACTACCTCAATGAAAGTTAATATAGAATTTCAGACATTGAAGACAAGATTGCAGCTAGTGAACAGGAAATGAAAGATCTTTTAAAAATAACAAGGAATCAGGAAATAACAACTCAACTGCTAGAAGATAATGAAAAGAAGAACAATGTAAGACTGATAGGTATAAATGAAAAAGGTGACAACATAATGATATCAAGAGGCAATTTACAGAAGTAAAAGATGAAAATTTCCCAAACAAAAGAATGGAAACTGACATACAGAGCAGTGAAGCATATAGAACTGCAAATAGCCATAACCAAAATAAAACTATACCCAGACATATAATCAAAATCCCAGAAATCCAACATAAGAACAGAATATTAAAAGCTGTTAGATAGATGAGACAGATCATCTATAAAGAAAAGTCAATCAGAATCACAGCAGATTTTGCAAAACAAACAATGAAATCCATAAGAGCATGGAGTATTTCAGATTTTTTCAGGATATTATAATTTTCCTAGCCAATCCTAGCCAATCTTATTTTAAAAAAGGAAAGAAAAAACTCAAATTCATGCAATAAGGAATGAAAAAAGTGAAATCATTATAGACTCTGTGGAAATACAGAAGATCATCAATACCTATTTTGAAAACTTCTACTCTCATAGGTTCGATAACACAAAAGAAATGGATAGATTCCTAGAAACATATGAATTACCAAAGCTGGATCAAGAAGATATAAAACTGCTGAATAACCCAATTTCAATTAAAGAAATTGAAAATGTAACTAGAATCTTACAAACAAGGAAAAGCGTAGGTCCTGATGTATTCACTGTGGAATTCTACAAGAAATTTAAGAGATACTTAATGCTGACACTCCTCAAATTATTCAATGAAATTGGAAAGGAAGGAATTCTCCCTTACTCAATCCTGGAAGCAAGTATTACTATAATACCCAAACCAGAGAAAGATCCAACCAAATAAGATAACTACACGCCAATCTCCCTAATGAGCATAGATGCAAAAATTCTCAATAAAATATTGGCAAACAGAATGCAGCAAATCATCAAGATTATATACCACAACCAAGTTGGATTCATCTCAGGAATACAGGGATGGTAAAATATATGCAAATTAATAAACATAATACACCATATAAATAGAGCCAAAAATAAGAATCACATCATTTCTATAGATACAGAAAAAGCTTTTGATAAGGTCTAACACTCATTCATGATAAGAACCTTAAAGAAAATCAGAATAGATGGTCTTTGCCTCAATATGATGAAAGCCATCTATGACAAACCAACAGCCAGCATCATATTAAATGGTAAAAAACTGAAAGCTTTTACTCTAAAATCAGGAAAAAGACAAGGCTGTCCTTTATCACCACTCCTAATCAATATAGTGCTGGAAATACTAGCTAGCACAATTAGGCAAAAGAGAGAAATAAAAGGAGTAAGGGTAGGAAAACAAGTTAAACTATCATTATTTGCAGATGACATGATACTCTACATAGAAGACAAGCAAAACTCCACTTAAAGACTCCTAGGTATAATAACTGAATTCAGTAATATAGCTGAATACAAAGTCAACACTCAAAAATCAATAGCATTTCTATACACAAACAACAATATCACTGAGAGACAAATAAGAGAATCTACACCCTTCACAATAGCATACAAAAAATGAAATACTTAGGAATCAATCTAACAAAAGAAGTAAAAGATCTATCTAGTGAAAATTATAATATCCTGAAAAAACAAATGGAAGAGGAACTCTGAAAATGGAAAGACATTCCTTGTTCATGGATAGGAAGAATAAACATTGTCAAAATGGTCATGCTCCCAAAATTAATACACAGATTTAATGCAATGCCAATCAAAATGCCAACATCATACCTCTCAGATCTAGAGAAATGATTCCTCAAATTCATCTGGAACCACAAAAGATCTAGAATAGCAAAGGCAATTCTTGGCAACAAAGGCAAGGCAAGAGGCATCACAATCCCTGACTGGAAGTTATACTACAAAGCACATATAATACGCTTTAATAAAATCAGCATGGTACTGAAATAAAAACAGACCTGAAGATCAATGGAATAAATCAGAAGATACAACTACAACTACAAACACAGTCACCCTATCTTTGATAAAGGGGCCAAACACATTCCCTGAAAGAAAGTCTATTAATAAGTGGTGCTGGAAAAATTGGCTCTCCATATGCTGACAACTAAAACTAAGACCCATGCCTATCACCATGTACCAAACTAAAGTCAAAATGGGTCAAAGATCTAAATATTAAAACAGAAACACTAAATCTGCTGGAACACAAAGTAGGCAGAAAGCTTGAAGACATAGGTATAGGTAGAGAATTCAAAAACAAAAATCAAACCATATGGGAAATACTTCCCAGAATCAACAACTGGGATCTCATCTTATTAAAAAGTTTTAGCATGTCAAAAGAAATCCCCAACAGAGTAAAACAGAAATCCTTAAATTTTGAAAAAAATCTTAGTCAACTGTCCCTCAGACAAAGGACTTACGTCTAGAACATATAAAGAATTTAAAAAAAAAAATCAGACCCCCAAAATTCAAAGATCCAATCCAAAAATGGACATCTGAGATGAATACACAGTTCTCAGACGAAGAAACACAAATGCGAAATACATGAATAAATGTTCAGCATCATTGGTCATCAGAGACATGCAAATTCAAACAACAGTGAAATTCCATCTCCCTCCAGAAAGAATGGCCAGGATCAAGAAAACTACCAGCAACAAATGCTGGAGAGGCTGTGGGGAAAAAGGAACTTTTCTGCACTGTTGGTGGGAGTGTAGACTGGTGCAACCATTGTGGAAATCAGTCTGGAGTTTCCTCAAAAAGCTGGAATTGGAAGACCCATTTGATCCAGCTATTCCACTTTGGGGCATATTCCTAGAAGAATTGAAAATCTCATACCACAGTGATATATGTGCACCCATGTTTATTTACAGCAGCATAATTTGTAATATCCATATCTTGGAAACATACTAAATGGCCATCAACTCAGGAATGGATAAAAAAGATGTGGTACTTTTGTGCAATGGAGTCCTACACAGCTATAAAGAATCACACTGAGATTTTTATAGGTAAATGGATGCAACTTACCAGACTCACAAGTGAAATAAATCAAACTCACATGTGTAAATACCGTATAATCTCCTTAGTGTAAGAAATGGTAAGAGTACATAAGATACAAAAACCTCAATAAATACAGTGAAAGGATAAGAATCTTCTCAAAGGGGAAAAATAATATCTCAGGGAAAAGGAGGAAAAAGAAAAAGGAAGCAAAAAGAAAAAATATCTAAAATTACATAAACACACTTATGATAGCTAAGATGATTGTGCTACAAATTCTATAAGGTCTTGGAATAAAACAGTTAACATTCATAGGGTTGGAACAATTGTGCATGTTAGTGTGTGGTGATCTGAGGAAGTCTTGAAGATCATTATACTAGGGTAAAATAACAACCCTAGTTATGCTCCTAACACCTTGTTTTGAAGGCCTATATTGTCAGTGTTTTGGGCTCTCTGCTACTGTTATTTGTCTTATTTGTTTCATGTTTTCCTAGTAATTTGTTTTGTTTTGTTTTTCCTTCTAATACAGAAAGGATAGGTATACCTGTAGAGACTTATACATGAGTAGAACTTCTCCTAAACAGTTTATGAGAATTGATTATATAATGCATGATGAAATGAACAACTACTTTGAAGAAAAAGAGGCATTATGTTATCCATTACTGATTCTGTATCATCATGCTGTGAAATCCAATAATGTCATTATTCTTTGTTCAGAGTGATATTAGTCTGTTTTGTATTGTTTAATTTCAACATGTATGAAGGTACAAACAGCTATTTTGAAGAGAAGGAGAGACATTATGGCAGCCATGGTTGATTTCCCTATTGCCTGGTTTTGAAGTCCTATACTACCTTCATCACTTTGTTCTGATCAGTTTAATACTATTTTGTTTTGTATGAATTCATTGTGTGTGAAGATATGGACAACTATTTAGAAGAAAAAAAGAGACATTATGGTAGCCAGTGATAATCTTCTGTGGTCATGCTTTGAAATCTGTGTCATTTACATTGTTTTCTTCTGATCAGCTTTGTTATGTTTAGTTTTACCTTATTCAAAATAAAATTTAAAAAAATAAAAGAAAAAAAGAAAAAAGAAAGTGATATTACAATAAATCAGAGAATCTAGGAAAAGTAGATAATTTTCCAGAAACATATGACCTACAAAAATTGAACCGAGGATATAAACAGTATAAACAAATCAAAAGCAAGCAATAAGACTGATGAAGTTTAAAAAGTCTATCATGAAAGAAAATTCCACGATCAGATTTCACAAGATTCCTTTCCAAACCTTTAAAGAAGAAATTTATCAGACCTTTAAAGAAGAACTGAAACTAACTCCTTAGGAGTTAAGGAAAAAAATGCTTCCAAATTAATTCTATTACACCAATATCAGTCTGATACTAAAGTTGATGAAAGGTTCAACAATATTAAAAACTACCTAATAATATATTTGATGAACATAGAGGCAAAACTCAGTAAGATACTTACAAACTGAAAACAACAACACTTAAAATCAGGGCATCGTGGCTAAGTTGATTTCATCCCAGAAATGCCAGGGATGACTCGATATATGTAAATTAATAACCCTAATGTACCATATAATAGTGCCATGAACAAAAATTACATGATTGTTTCAATAGGTGTAGAAAAAGCCTATGAAAAAACTAAAAAATTTGTCCATGATAAAAAATATGTGATGAAAACAGGTGTAAAATAATCTTACCTCAAACTGATTGAAGACATTTATGTTAAGTCCACATGCAAAATCACACTGAAGAGGGAAATACTGAAAGTATTTCACCTATTGCCTACACTTTCAGGGACACTTAAAACAATGCTTCTCTCTCTCTCTCTCTCCCTTTCTCCCTCTCTCTCTCCCTCCCTCCCCCCCTCACACACACACCATACAAAATACTTTATATATATAGTTTTCCAAAAATGTGCTATACTTCTAATATATTTGTTCAAGCATTATGTAGCTCTTATTTGCTGAATATATTTTCATTTGATCACAATAACATCTGTAATCTTTATTTCTCAGCAAAGATGTAAAAACAATATTCAAAAAATGTACAAATAAATTTTAAAGTGATAAAGATAAACCAGCAAGAAAATTGAAGGTGAAGGGATAGCGGAAATTCTAAAGGAATTAGTCAGCTTTTTTATGTAGCAGATGTTCTGGACTTTATACTTTAATCAATACATATGCATGAGCAATGTAATTTTAAGAGTAAAATACAAATAGATGATATATATTTCCATATAGGTTCCTATGAAAACAATTTATGAATATAAATTTTCTTAATGTTATTTCTATAAAAGATAAAGGAAATAGAAATAATAATTAATATAAATTATTCATTTGGCTTAATACTTAATGCATTAAATGTCATGTCTTTTATATATACTTGTATACTTGTATATATTTATATATTTTATATTTCCAGATTTGTATATGTGCTGCAAGGTGAGTACTATATTTCCAGAATTGTGGAACAAGTTCTTAGGATATGAACATACATTTTTCTAAAATATTCTATTCCTTCACAAATAAAAACTGACAAGTATATTTCTTTAAAGAGACAATAAATTTCTCAAGTATAGAAACCATATCCTTTTAACTTTTGTAATTTAAGTTCTCACTGAGTTCCAGGAAAGCAAGTTTTTAATCTCCTCTTAATATATTTAGCAATTATCCAACAAATAATTTGCTATAAAATCAGTAAAATACAGTTGAAATCCAATTATCTTTTTAACATGAGTCTTGCCTGAAGTTAAGTATTTGAACAGGTATCCATTGTGGGATTTTTATTTCATTTTATATTTTGCTTCATGGAGACTTTAATATATTTTAGAGTTTTTAGGAATACCAGGCATGATCTTCACAATTTCAAAGAGCTACCTCAATTTTATTCACAGTGTTTTGTTTATGTAACTACTTCATTCTCTCAAGGATGGTGAACTTAGATTTCAACTTCTTAAATGAATCATACAGTATAATACTTAACATATTAAAATTCATATATTTCTGTTCATATCACTTATCTGTACTTTTTATGATTAAAAATTCTTTGAAAATTTAATTCCATCATTTCACCCATAATGATTTTTATTTCTATTGCTTTGACCAATTTAGTGAAACTTTTAAAGATTAAACACTGCCTGTCTCTAAGTTAAGGTTGGAAACAAACAATTGGAAGAAAATGTCAAAGTATGGAAGTAGGAGTGACAAAGTCAATTTCAAGATATGTGAAGTTAAATAACATTTGATAATCTTCTTCACATTTTCTAAATGTGCACTCTGAACTTGTGTTCTAGCACAGACTAATGTACCATCTGGTACCAACATTTATGTGGAAGGAAGAAGTGAAGGCTTCCTGTTATAAGTGACTGTGTAAAGTACTGGATTAAACAAAGTTGAATTGTCAGTATCTTACTCAGGGAATCTCAAAGTATTTAAAAGATGCATTGACTATATGAAGGGGATATAAATACATACAATAATACATAAAATGTATGTATTATTTTTGTAATTAATTGACTCAGGTGCCTTTAGTTTTGTTTTGTGTTTATCTTTACTTTTCCCATTGACGCTCTTCTCTCATTCAAGCTTCTTCAGCATTGGATGAAGCAGTGTAACCTTCCAACAACATTTTCCATATAGCATTATGATTGCCTAAATATCTTTTGAGGATTACTGCTATAGGTTAAAATTTTTAATCTTGTTTTAGGGTTAGGATATTAGAGTTGCAAGACTGATTGAAAGTTAAAACTTTATATATCATTAAGAAAACAATAGGTAATTTGTACGTCCTTTTTTTGGAGGGTCTAGAGCAGCTTACAAAATTGTGCTTTTCTTGCAGCGCTGGGGTAGCAGTTGAACTCAAGGACTCGAGCTTGCTAGACAAGCACTCTACCTCTGTGTTACACCACCAGCATGTTTTCAAAACTCCGGAGCAGTTATTTCCCAATATTTTAAAAATACAAAATGCCAGGCCTGAGAGTTTAGCTTAGCAGCCTAAGCGACTGCCCTGGCAAGCATGAGGTCGTGAGTTCGATGCTCGGTACTAAAAGAAAAAAAAAAAGCCTACAGTTGATAAATGTAATAAAATCAGTATTTATGAAGGATTATAGAACATAGTAGTAACAAAATTTAAACCAGATACAACAATTCTTGTGTTTTTCTATGCTACTACATCTTTATCACAGCATGGTAGACAGCAGCATTAACTTCCTAGATCAGATGAGAAATTTTTTAATTCTGTTATGAAAATATAAAAAATTTATTCAAATAAAAATGTACTTTGTTTCATTAAGTTATGCAGGCTAAAATGGTTTAAGGATTGATCCTCTGGTAGTAAGGAGGAAAATCAATCTTATGCAGGCATCATTTTCCTTAAATACTCTCAAATGAATGAATGTATTTAACACACTAATTTCATTAAGAAATCACATGATGTATTAGATGTAAACTGGGTTCACAAAATTTTCACTAGAAATGTTATGGATACAATTCCTATGGCCAAATTAAGCAACTTAAATTTTCAAAATGAAATACCTGATCAAGAACTAGCAAACAATCTAGACAGGCAGAACTGAATTGCAAAAATTAAAATATCAGTTTCATTCTAAGAATTTATACAGGGATCACAGAACCTCTAACATCCCTCCTCACACATTTCTACATTGTCTGATTTCATCTGTGTGGTGGTAAGAATGCTGCGTCCAGTAACTATTAAATTAATAAAATAATGCTTTCTAGTTTACAAAGTGCCTCATACAACTTTGTAAACATGGAAGTTTCCAAATGAAACTATGAAGCCTGGTCATTCATGATGATTTAAACAAGAAGCCAGCTGTAGAGGCACATCCTTGAAATGCCGGCAGTCTGGGAGTCTGATTCAGTAAGATTATTGGGTCTCACTCAGCCTGAGCAACACTGTGGCTTAGTGAGCCTTTCAAAATAAAAACAGGAAAAAAAAAGGATGGGGATGGAGCTCAGTGTTAAGGTCCTGGCTAGGTTCAATGTCCAGTATGACCAAAAAGGAGAATGAATGAATGAATGAATGAATCAGTAAATAAATAAAATAAACAGTACAACAACACTACCACTTTCTTCATGTTAAGGAAAAAATCATTAAGTAAACTGAAATCTAAATAATATAATATTCTTAGATTAAATAAAATACTTAAGATGTCAAATAAAATGAAAATTTGAAAATAACCATTTAGGATGAGACATGTGTCAGCTGTAGTTATGTATCTTCTAAATGCTCAACTGAACTGACAGTGTGACTTTCTAGATTACATTCACCCATGAAGAGTTTTTGGGTACATTTACAGCTCAGGATACATTCATAGCCTGATGGATTCTCCCACATACATGGCTAACTGATAAACATAACTTCACAAATGTTCTTCTCCATCTGTGAAGTATTAGACACACTAACAAGTACAACTAAAAAATCTGGGTCAAATGTAACTATAAAACGTACCCTAGTAAATATATATATATATATATATATATATATATATATATATATATATATATATAAAGTTGTGAATGATAGGCACCATTCAAACACAAAGAAATAAAAAATGTTTAGGAAGATGGAAATGCTCATTGCACTGATTTAATGCATTGCACAGATGTATGGAATTATTCACATATGTCATAAATATGTACAAGCACTATTGAGAAAAAAGAGCAATGTGGGAGACCTCACAACCCCCGAATTGAATTTAAACTAGGAAGCTGTAGTAAAGAAAACAGCATGGCACTGACGCAAAAATACACATGTAGACCAATGGAACAGGATAGAAGATACAGAAGAAATTCCACGCATGTTTGACCTTCTGTTTTTTGACCAAGAGGTTAAAAACACATGCGGGAGAAAAGATGCCCCCTTTTAACAAATGATGCAAGGAAAGTTAATTGTCCCCATGCAGTGTATGAAAATAGGCCCATATCTCTCAACCTGTAGAGTCACATAAAAATGAATTGAAGATCTAGGTATAATAATAGAAACACTGAAACTACTAGAAGATTCAACAGGGAAAACAGGTAAGGTATAGGCAAGCACCTCCTTAATAGAACTCCAATAGTACAAGAAATAGCACCAGGAATCAACAAATGGGTTTATATTACATAAAGAAATTTCTGTACAGCAATGGAAAAAACAGAGTGAGGAGACAATCTATGAACTGGGAAAAAAGTTGTCAGCTACCCTCCTGTTGGAGGACTAATGTCCAATATATATAAAATTCAGAAAAGTTATACCCCCCTCAAACAAATGACTCAACCAAGGAATGAGCAAATCAATAAACACTTTTCTGAGAAGTACAAATGGCTAAAAAATGTTCGTCATTGTAGCCAACAGGAACATGCAAGTCAATAAAACCCTGAGGTTCCATTTTACTTCTTTAAGAAAGGCTATCATCATCAAGAACCCAAAAAACAACAAATGCCAGAGAAGAAGTGAAGAAAAGGAACCCTGTTACATTGTTGGTGGGATAGGAAGCACTATGGAAATAAATATAAAGAATCCTTAAAAAACTGAAAAGATAAAGTCCATCTGACATAGCTATACCTCTCTTGGGTATATTTCTGACAGAGTTAAAGAAATCATAGTGTAGTCACACATCCTCAGGCATTTTTACAGCAGCACAATTCACAACAGTGAAGCTCTGGAAACAACTCAAATATTCATAATAGCCAAGGAGATAAAGAGAAATATATATATATATATATATATATATATATATATATATATATATATATATATCACAGTGTTATTAATAACGAAAGATGGATCCAAGTCATTTGTGGAAATTGGATGATCTTGAGACCATGATGCTAAGGAAATTAAGTCAGACACAGAAGATGACGTATTACATGATTTCTCTTATATGAGAAACCCAAAATACAAATGAAGATTAATATAAAAGAGCGATGGTAGAAAATAGGGAGGTATATTTATTTTTTTGAGAAAAGGGACCATGGGATACATTGCAAATGCATACCATTAAAATATATTTTAAATCATTTTATACAAATAAAAGTATGCTTGCTTTAAAGAAGACAAACCTCACATAAAATGCATAGACTATTTCTTCAGTTGTATACTATGAATTTATCTTTTAAAATAAGTAGACACTTAAATATATATATATATATATATATATATATATAAATTAGCTAATCTAGCAAAAGGAACATCCCTTCTCTCACAAACTCTAAGCATTCATACCAATAATTATAGGATTATTTTTATGTAAGTACATACATGTTTTGGTTTTGTTTAAATGTCCCCCCAAAGTCTCATAGTCATGGAGGGTGGGCTGTTAGAAGGCAGCCAAGTCTAGCATTTGTGATTGGTTCACTGTCTAGCACTGGGATTGGTAGTGTGAGTGCTGAACCCGCCCAGGGCCAGGTCCAGTGTACAATATAAAGGAGGGAAGGTAGCATGCTCTCCCCTTTTTCCTTTTCACTTTTGTGGCTTGCCACTGGCATGAAAGTTGCCCCTTAGCCATGCCACCTTGTCTTGAAGCCAGCTGAGTTCATACTGAAACCTTCAAAAACTGTAAGCTAATTAAAGCTTCCCTTCCTTCATTTCGGGTGTCAAGTATTTGGTCTCAGCAATGAGAGAAAAGTAACGAAGGCAATACACATATTTTTGCTGGCTATTTCTGCTTTAGATTATATAATCTGTAATTAAAATGGCATAAATAAAAAGCAAGAAGTTAAAAATGAGAGCAAACAGTTATAAATTCAAGCATATATGTTTATTTAGTATAAATTCAAGTAATATAGTATAAATTCAAGTTCTGTTTGTTTATGTAGAATATATATTAATATATAAATGTATCTATGTATAATTTCATACATTTACAGCACTAGAATGAACATATTATTTGCTTCTGTTACCTTGATTTCACTTTGTATTAATAATTCAAAAAAGCAATTATGGAAGTTATGAAGACAAGATATGATTCTAAAATTCTACCAGAGGCAAATTTTGAGGGAGCCAATTTTTTTTATTTCACATGAAGAAATATAGTCCTCTCCACAACATTTGTTTATGAGATAGAATACACACAGGGTTTAGATTCACAGTCAGCAAGGAAATGCTTCCCAGAAGTCTCAGAGCAAGAGTGTGAAATGCCATCATTCTCATATAGTTCTCCGCAGAACTGCTGAGCAGTTCCCAAGCAAAAGGGAATTTTTAGTAACAATGACAGCTCTGGAAGGATACTTAAGTTACAACCTTCAAGCTTTGGACTTTGAAACATTCCAACACTGATATGCTACAGATCACAAAATCGTTTCTCTTTGAATAAGAGCTCCAGGAAAGAAGTGTGTTTTCTGATGCTGTGTGCTGTGTCTGAGTTTGCTAAAATTAGAATAGTTTTGCTATATAAAATGCTTTATGTTGAAATAGCATTTCATTTTGATGAAACTGGGAGAGAGAGAGCTCAGTTTTCAGAGTCCAAGGAAGCAAGGAGTTAGGGCGAGGAGGAGAGGGGGAAATAAGTAGACTAAAGATAAGATATATAGATGATCGTAAGCATCATGTATCTACTAAAAACATGTACTATATCAATGAAATAAAAAAGAAAAAAGAACTTAGTGCTCAGTATAGATAACTACATTCTCATACACTACTAGTTTGTTTTTATTTTATGGACAGATTTAACATATATAAGGTTTTGTCACATTAAATTCCAGTCCCTAAAGGTTCTACATTTATAGATTTGGCTTCAGAATCACTTTGTTTTCTTAAAAAGTATTCCAGTGCTTCTGATGGAAACCACTTGATAATTTTTGAGCTCCCAAGCTTAGCGTATTCTTAAATTTTCATTTGCTATTTTGTTCCTGTGGCCCTCTTTAAGTTTTTCTCCTCAATATTATTGCTTATTCTCTACTGTTTCTCCTTTGAAAAATTTACTAAAACTTCACAAATTTTGAACATAACAGTAATATCTAAAATACCTGAGATTCAGGATCATAGTTTGGAGCTGATATCATGACTGGTAAATGAAAGTCCAATGACCAAATCAAAGGCCAATGTTGTTCCTTATTGCTTCTCATTTTCTAAATTTGCAAGCCACATCTGTGTTCAAACTTCATGTCCCCATTTACTTCTCCTTTTCCTTTTCCAAACTGTGTCACTATCTATGGGCAACCCGCCAAAAAAGAACCTTATGAATCATAGTGAGAATTGCTTCAATGGAGCAATAAAAGTAGATGGAGAAAGACAATGGGGAGGAAAGTGGTGGAAGATCTTAGTATCAAAGGATTTTCACTTGATTCTCCAGAAAAGGGGAGTTAGTTTAAGTGACTGAGACTATAAAAATATTATATAAAAGATATTAGAAAAGTAGAAGGTCTAGAAATGACATTGGAAATAAAATTTTTACTGATCAGCATATAAAAAAAAAAAAAAAAGGAATAGCAGTCTTGCTATTTATCTAGTGTTAAAGACTGGTGAAGAGGAATCCAGGAGGAAAACATTAAGGCCAAGATTGAGACTCTCACAAAACTTCAATATGAGTGGAAAAAAGAGAAGAGTTAGATATACATCTGTGCTTCCACATCTATCTAAGTAGTGATGATGTGTATGCGACTGTCAGAAAATCTAAGAAATGCATTTAATTTGATGTCCCTTGAGGGTGATGACATATAAACATCTGCATGAACAAAACTGTGTAAAAGTCGAAACTGCAGTCTTCATTTAAGTGAGTGCATTTCACTATCACGCCCCATAATTCCTTCCTTTAAATGAGACCTCCATGGTAAAATATCTCTGACAGAAATTTTCTGATATAAATTCTCAGTTATCCCATTCTGCAATGTTGATTTTTCCTCTAATGTTTACCACACTTGTTTTGTCTGCCTTGTTAAAAATATAAAATTTAATTTATATGTATATATAAAATCAGAAAACATGTTTTTGTTGCTTCTGTTTTGAATTCCTTTATTAACCTGGCTTAAGTTTATGCACTTTCTCAACTGTCTGAAATGAAACTTCAAACCTAAAATGGAATTACTCAGTGCCTCTAATATTCCGTTCCTCCGTAAATATAATGATATTGGGATGTCAGCATTAAGAGATGGTAGTACAGCGTGATGTTTCAGTAATGTGGATTTTCTAATGGCAAATATGATTATAAAGGAATTATTGGTTTTATTTCAATTAGCCATAAGAAGCTACTGAATTTCAAGTGAATTTAAACAATTATTTAAATGTTGATATAAATAACATTTTATAATAATGTACAAGAAACTTTGAAGCCTGTATGATCATTAGGGAAAAATAAATTCTTATTTTTACATGACACCTCTCCACTTCTTTTCATTTCTACCACTAAACTTAGTAGAATCTCACTTTAAAGAATGTTCCAGTAGCCTCCATGTTGATTTCATGCTCTTAAATTTGTTTTTTTTCAGTCCAATTTGCAGAATTATAGCCATAATAAAATCACAAAACACAGTAGCTGCTTAATCTGTTCTGTTCAAGTAACAAACAAAAATCTGCAATCAAACAGTAACTAAGCTTTAAAGATCCTCAAATCGATGAAATTTGGAATTCTGAAGTTTGTCTTTCAATAATAGTGAGGAATGAATCCCAAAGTCACACAGAGCATTTCTTACTTCTCCCCTAAAAATTTGTTCCTCCATTGCACTGGTTTATTCATCAATGCCATTTTCAATATATCAGGTTTAACTTTATTGCCTGCTTTATCTTTCTTTTTTAATCTGGAATGTTGTTTTCTAATTGAAGATGTCTCAGAATGTTTTTCCTTATCATTTATTCCATAGCGTGTTCTAAATGACAGCATCCTTAACCAGTGTGTAATCCCCGTAAGAGAAGCTCCTGTGTCTTACTATGATTGTTGCAACCCTTCCCATCCCTAAATTCACCCATGATTGCTTAATTGTCACCATATGAATTAATCAATTCCTTACAGATATATATACATTTTACATTTCTAAAATGAGTCCTTATTCTAGTCCACACATTCTTCTAAATATTTAAACTGTATTAACTAATTTAATCCTCAAAACATAATTAAGTTACTTTTTTATCAATGTTTCACATGAAGAAATCAAAATTTAGAAATTTTTAAAAACAGCATCTGAGATACATGCATGTGTGTGTGTGTGTGTGTGTGAATTTCTGCTATTAAATTTTGGAGTCTGTATTTAAAATAACTATGAAACAATCCCTCACCATTGTGCCATTTGATTTATAGGCAATAAAATATTAATACACTGATTTTAAAGTTAAAAAAAAAATGACACCAAGATAAGAAAGCAGGTTAGCTTCCTCCAAGGAAGAGAATCTGGACTTTGGCACAAAAAGCTGCTAAAAAAAAAAGGAATTAACTTGAAAGGAATGAGAGGTGACGTGAGTTTGTATATTTATTATAAAGTCAGCTTTGTGTGGAAAATGTTCTCTTTCTCCATATTAGTCTCTTCCCGCTTGTTCTACATTCACCTACCTTAAAGAGAAATGTGTTCAAAACTTCTAGAAGGAAGCCTTATTCTTCAATTGGAAATAACCCTTGATGGTGAATTAACCACTTTTTTGCCACATTGAAACTTTCAGCACACCCACAACATTTCATGTCTTAAGTCTGAGATGGGAGAGGTCAAAACAGACATTTGCAACCTTTTTTCTCCAGGGATCCTAAAGCCAATACTAGGTTTGTTTAGGTTTATTGCAGTTTAAAAGTAAAATAGCCCTCCACAGCCTCATGTGTTCAGAAGTGGAGTTTTTCAGAGGATGATTAGGTCAAGATAGATCTATCTTTATCAAAGCCTAAGTCCATCATGAGATCATACCTTGATGTCATTATTGGTAGGCGATGGGATTAAGAGGTTGGGTGACACTGGAAGAAGGGGGTCTTGTGGGTATCACCTTGATGGACATATCTTGTCCCTGATTCCTTCTCTGATTCTTTGCCTTTCACTCTGCATCCTAGATGATATAATTTGAGCAACTGTCCTCTGTTCTATCCTTCCGCCATGATAGTTCTATCTTGTAGCCAGCCAACTAGGGACTGAAACATGCAAAACCATGAGTCAAAATAAATCCTTGCTCCCCTGTTTTATTCAGTTACTTTGTCAAGGCAAGCAAAACTTGAGAACCTCCTTAATCTATGTGTTTAGTTATGAATAAATTTTTGCCCACAAAGAGATGTTTCAAAAATATCCCTTTGGATACACTTTCTATACTTTCATTTTAAGGACACAAATCTTTTGCAGTCTTCAGCAATTTTTTAAAAATCATGGATAAAAGAAAATGTCAAGGTCTAAACTCATGGCATTTGAAAGCCAGGCACCTCTGAATCCTCAGGAACTAATCCACGCTCAGTAGCTGCGCTGAAGCTTCAAACCTTCTAACATGAAGAAGACATGACAGCTTCAGGAGTTGGAAAAGCTGTGGGAGAAGCAGCGCAGCGAACGGCTGATTTCACACGTACAAAGTTTCCTTAAAATGAAGGGTCTTACACAAGCATTTTTACTCAGCAAAGAAAAGCAACTTGTTGGTAAAAAAAGTATAGAGCATTTTTTTTTCCCATGTAACATTTTTGTTTTTATCATTTTCCCAAAATGATTTTGGGTGATTTTTTTTTAAAGCATTGGCTGTCTGTTTAGAGTTACATAATTGGATATGGGGACTATTTGTGTTAGTGTTGTTTTAATGCTGTGTTTTAACCTGAGTTGTCTTCCGGGTCAACATTTTGGGCACCACTTGCATCCACAGCAGCAGTAATTGTGACTGAAAAAATAACAGCTGCCATCTTATGTTTCTGATTTTTTAAAATTTGATTTACAAATATTAATACAGCTTGAACCATCTCAAAATTTAATAATGTAAGGAATACAATTACCTCTGATTATAGAATGGAACACTCAGGTGGAAAAGATAAGTAACTTAATTTGGCATAAAACTAATTTATTGTAGTGCTTGCTAAGGACTTCTAATCTCCGCTTTCCCTTCCATTCTAAACTATGCTGCCTGATACTTTAAACATAATCATACTAACATTTTCATGATTGTCCCCAATATGTTTCCAGAAGGCCTCCATGTTTATTGATAGGAAGCATAAAGTCAAATGTTAGACTCATAAGAACTAGTAGAAGCAATATATAATTTAGTAGAATTAGTAATTTAATAAACCTAGAAAGCAGGAATTACATAATTGGTAACACTTTCACATTATTTCTAGGAAAATATCTTTCACAAATGATTAAAAATACCATTATTTTAAAAAAATATAGTGATTGTCATGGTTTATGTCGGTGGCCCCAAGGCCTCATGTATTTGCATTGTGCATTTGTGACTGGTTCATTGTCTAGTGCTTGGATTGGTGGTGTCAGTGCTACACCCCCTCTAGGGGTGGAGCCAGGATGTGATGTAATGGCAGGAAGGTGTGTCGCTCTCTTGGCGGTTTCCGCTTGCTGTTTGTAGCCATCATGAACTGTGGCCCCACCATGCCACCCTGCCTTGGAGCCAACTGAGTATGGACTGAACCCTCTAAAAACTGTAAGAAATAAACCTTTCCTTTCCCAACTTTGGGCTTCAGGTATTTTGTCTCAGTGATGAGGAAAAAGTAACTAAGAAAGAATTTGGTACCAAGAGTGGGGTCATTGCTGTGACTATACCTGTCCATGTTTTTCGAGAGGCTTTGGAAATGGCTTGTGAGCCGAGTTTGGAAAGGTTTGGACTTGTCACCTGGATACATAGAGCTGGAGCAGCTGAGGCTATTCTGTAGAGGAGATTCTGGTCAGGGCTCAGGAGAACAGAAGGCTGATAGAAAGCCTGATGGTAAAGACCAGGCTTGGGAGGTTTCTGCTGGGAAGAAGGACTGCATTAGTTGTTGGGCTCCCTATGATGTGTGTTATGGCTTGGCAGAAAGTTTGTCTGCATTTTGCTCATGCCCAGAGACTTTGCCTGAGACTGAGATTAAGGGGTAATGGACTGATTAATCTGGCAAAGGAAATTTCAAGGCAGTCAAACATTGAGGCTGTGGCATGGCTATTGTTGGGGGCTTTTCACCAGATCTATGTTGCAAATCAAGAGCAAAGAGCCTAGCAGGATAATTTAAAACACTGTGAGTTTGGCCAGAAGGAAAACTCCAGTAAAGCTGTGGATTGTAAAGACAGTGTGGAGACTTTAATTGCTGAGAAGAAACAGAGAGATAAGAAAGATGGCCAGAGGGCATCCCAGGAAACAGTGGGTCTCCACCCTTTGAATCCCCAAAACTGCAAAAGTGAAAGAATTTTCTCAGATGAGAAATATTCAGAGAACAATACTCCAGAATGGCACGAGAGGCCACATGACATCCCAGAATGGTGGCAGCCACATGAGGTTCCAGAAGGGCAGCAACATAGAAAACATTTTCTTCACAATCGGATTAACAGAGCTCAGCAATCCAGGCACTGGACCCCTAGAGCCAAGAGAGAGACAAGCCTGGCTACTGCTCCAGCCGGCAGCAGACCTTGGCGGCATCCACGTGGTGCTGATTTTAGGTGCAAGGAAAATGCACAAATTATGAGGGTAAGAGAGCTTCCACCTCGATTGCAGAGGGTCTGGGAGGCCAAGCAGTGTGCTCCTGAGAGGGCAATATATAAAGATGTAAGTGTGAAGAGAAAGGTGCAGTGGAGAACCCAGAAGTTTGGAAAGGCCAAGAATGTGGATCATCCAAGGAAAGCTGCAAAAACTGAACAGAGATGGTTTAAGAGAAAAGCTGCGGGAGCTGAAATCCCCGAAAGTGCCATGGGTGGGGGGGTGGAATCACCTAAGCCTTTTGGAGCTTGCAACCAGATTGCTTCAAATGCTGAGCATGGAACTCTAGGACTTAATGTTCGCCCTGCTGGATGTTGGACTTGCTTTGTTTCCAATGCTTTATATTCCTCTGGTTGTAACTTTTGGAATGGTAATGTTTATTTTATGCTTTTGCATTTCAGAAATGTTTAACCTTATTTCACCTGTACAGAGTAAAGGTTACAGTTAAGAGTTTGCCATAGATATTAGAGCAGACTTGGGACTTGGACATCTCAGCAATGCTGAAAATGTTAGGACTTTGGCAACTTTTGGAGATGGACTAAATGTCTTTTGTATAAAGGTTGTACATGATTTTTGTGGGTCCAGGGGTGGAATGTCATGGTTTATGTGGGTGGCCCCCAGGCCTCATGTATTTGCATTGTGCATTTGTGACTGGTTCATCATCTAGTGCTTGGATTGGTGGTGTCAGTGCTACACCCCCCCTAGGGTTGGAGCCACGATGTGATGTAATGGCAGGAAGAAGGCGTGTCTCTCTCTCTCATGCCGGTTTCCCCTTGCTGTTTGCAGCCGCCATGAACTGCGGCCCCGCCATGCCACCCTGCCTTGGAGCCAACTGAGTATGGACTGAAACCTCCAAAAGCTATGAGAAATAAACCTTTCCTTTCCCAACTTTGGGCTTCAGGTATTTCGTCTCAGCGATGAGTAAAAAGTAACTAAGACAGTGATATATTCAATCTTTGTGAATAACATACAGCATTAAGACACAGATCACATCCACTGCTATCTGCTTGTCACCAGTCATATATTCAGCCATGATCAAAGAAATCAATTCCTCCATCACTTAAAAGGAGACATTTCTCCTTAGGGATTAGTCCATAGCATGACAACAAACTATAGTCAGTTGTAATTTTAGAGTCTAAATTTATAATTCAAATGACAAAGTACAGACATGCTGATAATAGATCCATCTATTTTCCTCGCAATGTTCTGTGCATGAAATATATGCTGCAGGATTGTTGACAATAGCAACATAGCAGAAATAGTAGTCTGACCTACAGCAACTTGATAATAAACTACACAGCCACGTACTGAAATAAGAAAACTTTCTAAGTACTGACATGAAAATATCTCCTGAATAAGGTTATTATAAAAATGAAGAGTTTTGTATGTCTTTTGTATGAATAATAAAATTTACAAAGATACATAGAAACATTTCCCATTCTAAAAAGAAAAAAATGGAAGTATACCATAGGAAGCTTAAAAATCAGCTTTCTCTACAGGGTAGAGAGGTAGAACATACTAAGATGAGCATAGGTAAAAAAATAAAATGACAAATTACACCTTATATACCAATACTTTACATATCTCATAAGGAATATCAAAATATGACAAATACCAATTTAAATATAAATTTAAAAATCACTTCCATAGATATTTAGATTTTAAAATGACTTTTATTTTTTAATTTTTTATTAGCACATATTTTGCAGTACATAATGTACATTTGTACATTTAATGTACATTTAAATTTTTAAAAACAATTTAAATGGATGGCCAGGGAAGCATATATGATTATGTTTGTGTTTAAATGGTTATCTTTGTTGGTGTGATCTAGTGCATTTTTATTAAAAAGAAAAAAACAGAATAGTTCTTGGTTTTCCTTTTAACAGCTGGTACTTGTCCATCAATTTCTCTATATGGGAAGCATTCTCTTCCTTATCTTGCCAACACTATATGGTTTTTACTCTATTGCTTCCAGTTTGAAGATGAAAAAAATAGAGCAACTAACAATTTCATAAACTGTTAAATAGCCAAGGAGCCTCAAATATAGTATCTGGCATGAAAGGCAGAAATTGGAGAGAAAAAGAGGGAAAAAAAAACTAACAGGAAGAAGAATGACATAGAGAAGGAAAGAAAAGTTGGAGTTCTGAGATAATCAGACAGATAACAAGAGTAAACCAAGAATAAGGGGGGGGCTGGTAACTGTGTCATCTGTGACACCAAAGCATTTACACTACTTGCTAAGGGAAACAAATAAACAAAAAAAAGTAGTGTGTAACCTGCTTAAAAGAAACTATATTCACGATTAAATGACAGGTGGTCTTTTTTGTGCTCCTAAATACTACAGAACTTGCTATAAGATGTGTCATTCTCCAGCATCCACCTTACAATTTAGGGAACCAAGAGCCTGCAGAGGGGAGTTAAGACCCTGCGAGGTGAGTCCTGCCAACCCAAGGCAGGCTTGTGGAGAGTTGGCGACCTGTGCACCAGGCAACTGAGCTTCGGGATAGCTAACAGATGCACAGGACCGAGTCCCAAAAGCTCCACCACCTTAGTGCAACACGCTTAGCGGCCTTCTCTCACTTCAGGGGGTGGAGGCCAAGCTGGGGGCCTGACAGCTCCATGTGGGCTGGCCTGGGTAGAGCTTAAAATCAGCACTCCCAGTGGTTGAGATCATACTCATCCCCTTGGACATGGGACTGCGGCCCCAGAATCCACGGGCCCCAGTTCACGAGGCCCAGCTTCCACCTTTCAATTTAGGGAGCCAAGAGACTGTGGGCGAGCCAGCACTGCTTCATGAACTGAGGGTGCAGGAGGTAACTTGCCACACATCCAGAGAAAGATTTGGAACACCGCTCAAAGCAAGGAAATATAGGAAAATGACCAAAGGAAAGACCAAAAGGCAGGCTCAAAGCTCCAGTCTTCCCCAAGAAAGCTTAGAAGCCATGTACATAGAAGAAAAAAGAAGTCATACACCTGAAATGTCTGAAATGATATCAAATGAAATAAAGATACAATGAGGGGAAGCTATGGAGAAATTAAAATCAGAAGTACTTGCCCAGGTAAAGGAAGAAATGATAAAAATAGTGAAAGAAATAGTGAACACATCTAGTGAAAACACAGCTAAAAACTTAGAGGAACAAAGCAAACAGACAGAATCCCTGAATGAACACTATAAGAAACAAACAGAATACATAAAGGAGATTCAAAGACATATACAGGAAATCAAAAACACAACTGAAAGTGGCCAAAACCGCCTCAATGAAAGTGAAGATAGAATTTCACACCTTGAAGATAACATTGCAGCCAGTGAAGAGGAAAGGAAAGATCTCTTAAAAAGAACAAAGAATCAGGAAATAACAATTCAACAACTGCAAGATGATGCAAAGAAAAATAACATAAGATTACTAGGGATAAATGAAAAAGAAGAGGGCAGTCCAAATGATATCAAGAGGATATTTACAGAAGTAATAGCTGAAAACTTCCCAAACATGAGAAGAGAAACAGACATCTGGATAAGTGAAGCATATAGAACTCCAAACACACATAACCAAAATAAAACTACACCCAGACACATAAGAATCACCATCCCAGAAATCCACCATAACAACAGAATACTAAAAGCTGTTAGAGAGAAAAGACAGATCACCTATAAAGGAAAACCTATCAGAATCACGGCAGACTTCTCAACACAAACAATGAAATTAAGAAGAGCATGGAGTGAAGTATTTCAGATCCTAAAGGAAAACCACTTCCAACCCAGACTGACATAACCAGCGAAACTGTCCTTCAAAATGGATGGAGAAATAAAATACTTCCATGAAAAAGAACAGTGGAAAAACTTCATGAACACCAAACCAAACTTACAAATAATACTGAAAGACTTTCTAGATCCACACGGGAGAAAACCACCAAGCAAGGCAGACAATAAAGCAGAATGGAAAGCTAAAGACACAATAGCAGAAAGATAACATGTCAACAATAAATCAATATATAACAGTTACAACCATTAATGTAAATGGCCCCCACTCACCAATCAAAAGAAACAGACTGGCAGAAAGAGTCAAGGAACAACATCCAACCATATGCTGTCTACAAGAAACCCATCTAACACAAAAGGACACTTATAGATGAAAGTCAAAGGACAGAAAACAATATTTCATGCAATAGGAAATGAAAAAAAAAATGGGGGAGTAGCCATCCTGATTGCAGACAATGTGAATTTCAAACCAAGATTGATCCAAAGAGATAAAGAACGTCACTACATACTAGTTAGGGGAAAACTTCAAGAGGTAGAGATAGCAATCTTAAATATATATGCACCGAATTCCAGAAAACCAAGCTATATAAAGTAAATACTAACAGAAATGAAAAATCAAATAAGCAATAACACAATTATAACAGGAGGCTTTAATACACCATTCACACAAAGGGACAGATCAACTAGACAGAAAATTAGCAAACACATAACAGAAATAAATCACACCTGTGAACAAATGGATTTGATAGATGTATACAGTGTTCCATCCAACAACATCAGAATACACCTTCTTCTCAGCAGTACATGGCACATTCTCTAAAATAGACCATATACTAGCCCACAGAACGTACTTAAGGAAATGCAAAAGATTTGAAATTATCCCATGCATGTCATCGGATCATAGTGCCGTGAAACTAAAAATTAACGATAAAAGCAACTGCAAAAACCTCACAAACACATGGAAACTGAGTAATACGCTCTTGAGCAACCAATGGGTCACAGAGGAAATTAAAGAAGAAATTAAATAATATCTGCAAGCAAATGAAAATGCAAACACGACTTACCGGATTTTGTGGGATGCAATGAAAGCAGCCCTAAGAGGAAAATTTATTGCATTGAGTTCCCACATCAGGAAGACAGAATGAACACAAATAAACAACCTGATGCTACAACTCAAAAACCTAGAAAAAGAAGAACAAGCCAAGCCCAAAGCCAAAAGAAGGGAGGAAATTATAAAGATGAGAGCAGAAATTAATGCAATAGAGACTAAGAAAACTGTACAAAGGATCAATGTATCAAAGAGTTGGTTCTTCGAAAGAATAAATAAAATTGATAAGCCCCTGGCCAACCTTATTAAAAAAAAGGAAGGAAAAAACTCAAATTCATGCAATAAGGAATGAAAAAGTTGAAATTACTACAGACTCAGCAGAAATACAGAAGAGAGTCAAAACCTATTTCGAAAACCTCTACTTTCATAGGTTCGATAACGCTGAAGATATAGACAAATTGCTAGATACATATGAACTACTGAAGTTGGATCAGGAAGATGTAAAAATGCTGAACAACCCCATTTCTATTACTGAAATTGAAAATGTAATTAAGTCCTTGCCAACAAAGAAGAGCCCAGGCCCAGATGGATTCACTGCAGAATTCTACAGGAAATACAAAGAAGACTTAATTCCAACACTCCTCAAACTTTTCAATGAAATCAAAAGGGAATCAACTTTTCTAAGTCATTCCTCGAAGCAAATATTACTCTAGTACCAAAACCAGAGAAAGACCCAACTAAAAAAGAGAACTATAGGCCAATCTCCCTAATGAACATAGATGCAAAAATTCTCAATAAAATATTGGCAAACAGGATGCAGCAAACCATCAAGAAGATTATACACCATGTCTAAGTGGGATTCATCCCAGGAATGCAGTGATAGTTCAACATATGCAAATCAATAAATGTAATTCACCCTATCAAAAGACCCAAAAGTACGAACCACATGATCATCTCTATAGATGCAGAAAGAGCTTTTGATAAGGTCCAACACTCATTCATGAAAAGAATCTTACAGAGAATTGGAATAGAAGGTCTTTACCTCAATATGATAAAGGCCATCTATGACAAACCAATAGCCAGCATCATATTCAATGGTCAAAAACTGAAAGCCTTTACTTTAAAATCAGGCACAAGACAAGGATGTCCCCTGTCATCGCTCCTATTCAACATAGTACTGGAAATACTAGCCAGAGCAATAAGACAGCAAAGAGAAATAAAAGGAGTAAAGATAGGAAAAGAGGAAGTTAAATTATCATTATTTGCAGATGACATGATACTTGACATAGAAGACCTCCAAATCTCTATTGAAAGACTCCCAAATATAATAAATAAATTCAACAAGGTAGCTGGATACAAAGTCAATACTCAAAAATCAATAGCATTTCTATACACTAACAACAAAAGTACTGAGAGAGAAATAAGAGAAGCCACACCCTTCACATTAGTGTCCAAAAAAATGAAATACTTAGGAATTAATCTCATGAAAGAAGTAAAAGGCTATACAGCGAAAATTACAATACCCTGAAAAAAGAAATCGAAGAGGACCTCAGAAAATGGAAAGATATCCCCTGTTCATGGATAGGAAAAATAAACATTGTGAAAATGGCCATTCTCCCAAAATTACTATACAGATTCAATGTAATCCCAAACAAAATACCACTAACATACCTCATAGATCTAGAGAAATCACTCCTAAAATTCATCTGGAACCAGAAGAGACCTAGAATAGCAAAGGCAATTCCAAGCAACAAAGGCAAGGCAAGAGTCATCTCAATTCCTGACTTGAAATTATACTACAAAGCTACAGTAATAAAATCAACATGGTACTGGAATAAAAACAGACCTGAAGATCAGTGGAATAGATTGGAAGATACAACAACAACCACAAACTCACTCAACCACCTTATCTTTGATAAAGGCGCCAAACATGCTTGCTGGAAGAATGACAGTCTCTTTAACAAGCAGTGCTGGAAAAACTGGCTATCCATATGCAGAAGACGAAAACTAGACCCATGCCTATCACCATGTACTAAACTAAAATCTAATAGGATCAAAGATCTAAATATTAAAACAGAAACACTAAATCTGCTGCAAGACAAAGTAGGTAAAAACCTCAAAGATATAAGGGTAGGAAGAGAATTCATGAACAAGAATCAAACTACACGGGAAATACTTCCCAGAATCAATAACTGGGACCACATCTTATTAAAGAGTTTCTGCATGTCAAAAGAGATTTTCAGCAGAGTGAAAAGAAAACCCACAAATTGGGAAAAAGTCTTCATGGACAGCGCCTCAGACAAAGGACTTCTGCCTACAACTTATAAAGAATTAAAAAAAATCAGACCCTTGAAATTCAAAGACCCAATGCAAAAACGGGCATCTGAAATGAATACACAGTTCTCAGATGAAGAAATACGAATGGCAAATAAATACATGAAAAAATGTTCATCATCATTAGTCATGAGAGAAATGCAAATTAAAACCACACTGAGATTACATCACACTCCAGAAAGATTGGCCTAGATAGAAAACACTACCAACAACAAGTGTTGGAGAGGCTGTGGGGGAAAAGGAACTCTTCTGCACTGTTGGTGGGAGTGTATACTGGTGCAGCCACTGTGGAGGTCAGTCTGGAGGTTCCTCAAAAAGCTGGGTCTGGAGGTTCCATTTGACCCAGCTATTCCACTTCTAGGCATATTCCCAGAAGATCTGAAAACATCATACCACAGTGATACATGTGCACCCATGTTTATAGCAGCACAATTTGTAATAGCCAGATCTTGGAAACAACCTAAGTGCCCATCAACTGAGGAATGGATAAAAAAGTTGTGGCATTTTTATACAGTGGAGTACTACTCAGCTATAAAGAATTATCACATTGAGATATTTATAAATAAATGGACACGACTTCAGACCATACTCATAAGCGAAATAAACCAAACTCACATGTGTAAATACCATATAGGCTCCCTAGTATGAGAGTTGGTAAGAGTATATAAGATTTTATGGTAATCATGAGTCCCTATCTCATAGCTTTGAAGCCTTTCAATGTTTTCATTCATCAGTTGGAATGGTGTTATCCTGTTTTGTTTGACTATATCATACGTGATGCTATGAACAGCTGTTTTGAAGAGAACAAAACATTATGACAGCTGTTGCTGATTTAATACCGTCCTTCTTAGAAGTCCTACCAAGCTTCTATTCTTCTATTTCCATTGGTTCTATCTATCACATTGTGTCTTATTGGGATTTGAATATGTGTGAAAGTATAAAGAAAATTTTTTATTGAAAATGAGATATTATAGTCCCCATTGATCATTCTCTGTTATTCAGTTCAGAATGCCCTGTAATTCTTTCACTCTTTGAATGGTTTTATACCTTTTTGTTATGTTTGATATTATTGTATTTGAAACTATGCTCAACCATAGCAGAGAAAGAAATATTGTGATAGTTATTGTTAGTGTCTGGTTGTCTTAATGTTAAGTATTGTGTTGCCTATGTTGTCCGGTTCCGATCTGCTCTGTACTGACCTCTTTTGTGTTATTCTCTTTAAAATAAAATGGAAAAAAAAAGATGTGTCATTCTCCTTTTCATATTCATCTTCTATGTAGATTTTCATATATCAAAATAACATTTCTATTCTCAAAAAGTGGTTGTTCCAACCAAACAGATACACAGAACAAAAGAACTGTTTACCTTAGATTTCAATAAAATAATGATAGCCCTGTAACCTATGGTATTTTTCATATTTCACAATCATATAACATCAAATTGAACATGACAGGTTTAAGTCTCTGCTTAGACACAAATCTTTTTTTAATTCCTTCAATCATTCCTTTAGATTAAAAAATAGTAATACTGACAGTTTTCTAAGAAGCTTATCTTCACTGGAAGTCTTATCTCTGATATATTTTGAACATGCTGGACTATTCTGTCAATACCCATTCAAGACAGAATGTCACAAAAATCATATGGAGGTAGAAAGCATGGCCTCTGAAAAAACAGATTTTATCAGGTCCTAGACCAGGTAACCACTCAAAACACCTTTAAAGTATATTTGGTGGACAGAAGTCATCGATCATTCTTTGTCAAAAGCAGAAAGTCAGAACAAGTTTGCTTATTTCAATAAAATTCACATACTACCTCAGACTCAGAAGAATAATTGAGCAATTCTCAATATCTCCTACTGATAATTAATGTCCAATAATTAGTTGACTACATAGACTCCTCAGTGTAATTTACTCAAATTTTCAATATTGTTAGAACACTTAAATGATGTCACTCTGAAAAGGCACTGAAGAAAATGGTAATGATTGAGTCTCAATTAGAAGTAACTTGTCTTATATTGGGGCAGACAAGCACGCAATATTAATTTATAATCACCATAGAAAGGGTCAGGACAATGATACACTCAAGGTACATTGAGACAAAGCCACTGATAACAGATTCCATGGAGCAAAGAGTGAATGAAAGAAACCTGCCTTGAAGAGAAGGCATGAGTGAGGGTGAATCAACCAGACAACACTAAGGTAGAGAGCAGAATGAGGTTCAAGTTTCAAAAGTCTTTATAAAGTCAAAGTGCAATACTCTCTACCAAAACTTTTGTTATTACCTTAATATGGTTTAAATCTTCGGTCTTCTTGCTAATGTGTACATTTGTCTGCATAAGCTTAACAAATGTGTTCTTTTATGTGCATTTGTTTCATTTGATGTAAGATATGGGAAACTGACACATTGGTCACTTAATTACTAATCTGCATTACTCAATTACAAATCCACACAATTCATTGAATCACTGGAACTTACTTATTCTTCATTGTAACATGAAGGAGCTAGATTAAATTACTATTAAAGATACTTTAACTTTAAAAAGAATGTGACATATTTGGATATATCAATGCATGTGACTACACCGGCTTTACTGCAGTCTGTATTGTTCAACTTGCAGAATAATTTTGTGACTTTTAAAAAATAATATTTATATAGGTATTTAAAACATAGAAATACACACAAGATTAAATGGGATCCACAACAAGCCCATTAATTAGAAAAAATCATAATTATTAAAATAAATATTCTGTATAGATTCTTTGGTCATTTAGATAATCAGAATGAATTTGATAAAGATGAAACATTTAACAAAAGCTCTGTTTTATGGACAAAACATCCCATTTTACTTTTTAGCTTCAATATGTATTTAGCAGACTTCATTTTTAGTCATACTTTTATGTATCATCTTCTATGGTATTATGCTTTATATCTCTATGTCCTCTGAAATATTCATGGGATCATAAGCAGAACTCTGATGGGTGGCCGGAAGACGGGGAACTATAGTTTACTTGCTGAAAAGAGGTGAGTTCTGGTGGGAAGGGGCGATGGGGGGCACTTCTCGCTAGGGATTATCTCCCTCCCCGTCTCTTCCTTTCTTTCTCTCTGTGCTTTCTCGAACTCATAAAGTGAGCAGCTGTTCTTCCATCATGTTCCTCTGCCATATCATACTGCTTGGAACCCACTGACTATGGACCAAAACTCAGAATCAATTTACACCTCTCCTGTTTTCAGTTGTGGTGTCAGGTGTAGAGTCTCAGCGATGAGAGACGTGACTGTGACGTAGGGCATTTTACTTGCACACTGTTCTCAACTGAGCGAACTGTCTCCATATCATTGCATTTGACATCCACCAAATCATTTACCATAGATTCTCTACTCCTGAGGTCATAGCATCTGTCAATGTTTCAGGGCACCTGATTTTGTTTTCATGTTATTTGTCCTCAAAAGAGATTGAGGATGCAATCCTTGAGTGTATTCTTATATACTCTAATATAATTACATCTGCTTGTCTTTACTAATTATATATTTAGGCACAGTAAATTTTCTGGAGAATGCCTGATTTTATGAATCTTTACACTCAGCTAATTGTGTACACATTGAATCTAATGCTGTGATTTTCCTCATATTGTGTCCCTTTGGATTTTTAGAAGATTTTGTATATCATTATTCGTTTTTAAGAACTCTTTCTGTGTGCTAATTCCTCAGGTTTTTCATATATAGATAAAAGTGTTTGCCTGTTTGCAATTGTTATTTGCATGATAATTGATCCATTTACAATATATTTTTAGCATTTTAAATGTTAAATTTAACATTTAACAAATTAATTGTTAACATTTTAACATTAATGAAGTAGGTGCATTAATCTTTTAGCCAATTATTTTCCCTAATCATTCATAATGAAATATAAGGGTCATATAGATGACCTGACTCTAGGTCCTTTTTTTTTCTGGAAATCTGAAGAATGACTCATGTTCGTCTTTTGGTATTGTCACAAAAAGGCAAACATGTTAGTGTTAATAATCAAAATTTCAAAAGTAATGTCCTTAAAATCAGGAAGATGATGATGATGAAGGCCATTATGATCGATACCACGTGCCAGAAATTCCCAGCAATTTCAAGAACCAAGGAGTTAAAAAGCATTATATAAGGATTGGGAAAGTTTAAAAGAAACAAAATCTGTTGCTCTTTATGGAAATTTATTACATATGTAAAAATTTAAGTGAAACCATAATAATTTATTAGAATAACTGAGACTCCAGCGAATTAGCTGATCATAAGACTGATACACAAAATTCAGTTGTTTTCAGGAAGAAAGGGTGGATCACACCTGTAACCCTCAGCTCTCAGCGGGGCTGGGGCAGAAAGACTGCAAGTTTAGGCCAACCTGGGCAACTCAGGGACTTAGTGAGATCCTCTGTCAAAAATTTTAAAAGTGGTTGGGGATATAGCTCAAGGTGAAAACCTGGGTTCAATCTTTAGTACCACAATAAATAAAAGGAAAAAAAAAGATAAGCAGTTGCCATTGTATTCAGTAGCAACAAAGAAAATGAAAGTGGAAAATGTAAGTTTTATAGTAATACAAAAAATACAAAATGTAGTTATAAATCTAAGAAAGGCAATTAAGATTAATATGTAGAAAATATCTAATCTTTTTGAAGCATATTAAGGTCATACAAAACTGGAGTGGAGGGATATATGAGCACTGTGATTCCTATTTATTCTCTTCAAATTCATAAATGCATCTTCAACCACAGCCCTCACAAGACATTTTGTGTAACTTTAGAAACATAAAATCACAGTATATGCCAAAATGGGGTAAATATTTTCTCCTTTACTGTATAAAGACTGATAATGCAGGTATAATAATTAAAACTGTGCTGTTTTGATGCAGGAGTTAAATGGACAGAGGAAACAAAGATTTTTTTATTGATCTATTTATCTATCTAGCATCTATCTATCTCAGTGCTCACCTTATGGAGAAATTTGATTCGGTTCTGATTTATTTTGTTTGTAACCAGAATTATGGAAAGAGTAAGTTCTTGATCTGAGGTACCATTGTACTGGATAAATATCGTAAATATAAAAAGCAAATTTTAAAAAGTTTACAAACAATTTAATCTCAGAGTGAAAAATATAAATTTAAAATAATATGCATAGAAAAAAACATACATAATTAAATTCAAATATTTAAATGTTTTATAAACATTAACACATTAGAACGAAAAGATAAAATTAAATTATTTTTCAATCATTTATTATGTCAAATAAGTTTGCTGGAAGTTAAGAACAGGGAGACTTCACCCTGAGGGAAATAATAAGCTGACTTTCATTTCATAATAAACTATCTTAACTCTGTCTGTAAAACATAGTAAAACATAGTAAAACATCACATCTATGTTGGAGCTGCTTTGATTCCCCTATTTATAAGATACTAGTCCACTGATTTGTCACACACAGAGGTAGTCTTTGGCACAGTGACATTTCTCTATGGTAAAAACAAAATAAAAAAATCATTTCTTTTTTTGAAGGAAAAGGAGAAATATAGAAATAAAGTAAAACAGAGTTCTAAATCATGCTAATAGTAGAATAACAATAATTAATATAATGTGCATTGTTACTGCCATATAGTTACTAGAGTATAAAAGATAGGCATGAAATAATGTTCACACAATATTAGCACAAATCTTTCATACATATAAATATATATGAAATGTATATATATGAAATATATATATATGAAATATATATATGAAATGTTGAATGCATTATAATATTTTAAGTAATTTTGAGGAATAAGTACTGTTAAAAATTGAGAATTTTTCAACTAAAAATAATTGTTACAATTATTAATACTGTCTGGAATTCATACTGATTTAATGTTTAGGAAAGGGCAAAAGGAACCAGCTGTCTTCCTCCTGCTCACCCTCTTCCGCAGCAGTGTAAGGGCCAGGACGAGGAGTGTGATTTAACTGTGGTGCTTTCAGGTTTTGTTGCTGGTCATTTCCTAACCCCCCTGAACATTACCAGTGCTTGAAGATGTCAGTAGCTTCTCAGAAGCTACTTAGCTCTTTTTGTATATTACAGCCTCATAATTATGAATTCCTATAGGAGACTCAGCATTAGATTTTCTTTCAATTACAGAAAATGTTATTTTAGCTCCCAGAGTTTCTACCTAGGAGACAAACAAAGTCAATGTGATGTGGAGTAAAACTGCCACACAGGATCAGTGAAAATGGAGGCAAGTTACTTAACCTGACTAATTCTCATTTTGCAGTCTAAAAAGAATTCATTTTTAAAGGAGCTTCTCGGAATCATTTAAAGAGCTAATATATATGAAACAATTAGGCTCGTGCCTGACATCAGATCAGCAGTCCAAAAATGTCCATGCTGTTACTGTCTAAAAGAGGTCATGCAGGCACAGACATTATTGTTCGTTAATTTATCCATCATCGGTCTTTATGAAGAGAATGAATCTGGAAAGCTTTTCTTCTCACAAAAGATGTGAAGTTAAGAAACAGAAGAAACTACCTAGAAAGTCTCCCTATCTCAAAGCCAATATAATAGTTGATTTATGCAAGAATCATGGTATGAATGAATGAATGCTTATGCCAGTTAGTAAATATGGAAAGGGATCACATCAGCATGGCCATGACGAGTGCTGTGCAAGGCTTAGATTCTTCAAAGGATTCATTTCAGAAAGACCAGAGGAGAGAGATGCCTATGATGCCAGTCCATACTGAGCTGTATTAAGGAGACCTATCAGCCAAACGCAATACCTAAAGATGAATGGATTCTCAATTGAGGGAAACATAGCAATTACAAAGGATTTCATGAAAGAATACACTTTTTTTGTACTGGGGATTGAAATCACAACCTTGTGCTTGCCAGGCAGGCATTTATGCCCCTGAGCTAAATAAATCCCCAGCCCAGAATACTCATTTTTAAAATAGCATATTGGTACATGTTAGTAAATGATGTCATTTATTATTGAATCATTTTAGTTATAATAAAGTGGTGTCAGAAAACAACCTTGTTTGGAAGAGAAGGTTACTAAAGTGTTTGGGGTGATATGTCATGAAATCTGTAGCCATTTTCACACAGTTTGGTAAAAGGAAGTCAGAAGAGAGTAGCCAAGGTATAAATACTTGATGAAGTCAGGTGAATAGTATGAATCTTTACATTACTCTATTTGAGTGTTATGAGCATTTAAAAATTGTCAAAATCAGTATTTTCTCAATGAAAGAGAAATGTAATTCAAGCATTTTTTTTTTTTTTTGGTGTAGCGCCATGAGTATAAAGGCACATTTTTTTGTATAGATAGTGTTTTAAAATGCCCCATAATTCAAGGTGTCCTTCTGTGCATGGAAAATACAACCCCTTCCAAGACTGTGAGCAGAGCTGGTAGATACGATGAAGTCTTGCTCTTATGGTTCAGTTTTACAGTAAAACTAAACAAGTAACAGATAGAGGAGTGATTTTTACAGTTCAAGCTCATTAGTATAGCAATTACCTCAGTTACCAATGTTTGTGTGCATAGAGAGAGGATTAAAGTTTTGCTCCGTTAGCAAAATTTAAATATTCAATACATTACCATAAAGTATAGTAACCACACTGTACATTAGGCTCTCAAGAACTTCTTTATCCTGTACAGCAAGCTTTGCACATTTTGACCAGTGTTTCCCAATTTTCTTCTCCTCAGACCCTAACAGCTACCATTTTACTTACCCTTTTAGGAGTGAAATGTTTCTAAATTATGAATATAAGTGAAATCATGCAATATTTGTCTTGCTATTAGGCTGATTTCAGTTAACATAATGTCCTTTAATTTCATTCACAATTGTTATCAGCAACAGAATTGCCTTCCTTTCTAAAGATGCATAATACCATATTACACATACTGCATCTCACATCTCCTCTAACTTTTGTCTGGTACCAGATACACTGTTGTCCCGATACCCCATTATTGTGCACAACACTCCAATGAACATAAGCAGGAAGAGCCCGCTTCAAAGCTGAGCGTATCACCCAGCCAGTCCTGGTAACAGACACATACTCAAGGAGTGCAGAGCTCATGCATGGAAGGAGCAAAGGGTTCAAATTCCCAATTTATTTAAGACCAAAACCAACAGGAGTTACTGAGTTCTTTGCTTGTTCCTGGAAAAGCCCCAGCTTTCCCTTTTACTTTACAAGAGTCTAATGGTGAAGGCACAAGTGTTATAGGCATATTAAAGTTCTTCATCTTATGAAGATGGTACTAACCATGAGTACCACAAGTATCTTGTACTACTTATTTCCTGAAATATCTTAGTTATTCCAAGCTATTACAGCATAAACAGAATGCAAAAAGACTATTCTGTAA
Source organism: Dolichotis patagonum (assembly GCA_004027295.1). NCBI lineage: Eukaryota > Metazoa > Chordata > Mammalia > Rodentia > Caviidae > Dolichotis > Dolichotis patagonum. The sequence goes on from PVJX010004522.1 coordinate 77,412, forward strand.
CAGTGTGTGTTTTACTATACAAAATGAGTACAAATACAAATTTGATTTAAAATTATATTTCACACTACCATTATTTTTAATAAAGAGTAGGTAGATATAAATAAATTTGATTGCAATATATTAAAATATAAATAGTTTACTTAAAGTTAAAAAGGACAATGGATGTTTAAAGAGAGACAAAAATGTCTCAGCTTTATGTAGAATAAGTAGACTATATAATAGTCTAAATTCTATAATTTTAGTAAACAAAAATAATACAAAACTAGAAATAACCAGCTGCATATTTTTCAGTTGTTTCTAATTATTTTTACTTATTTTAGATGACTAAAGAATAAAAATTTTTCCTGATGTGGTGGCACACCCCTGTAATCCCAGCACTTGGAGGCTGAGGCAAGAGGACTGCTGTGAGTTTGAAGCCAGCCTGGGATACAAGTTCAAGACTAGCCTGAGATGCATAGCAAAACCCTGTCTCAAAAAGACCAAAAATTAAGTAAAAGAATAAAAATTTTATGTCATATACCTCGGAATAATAGTAGAGCACATTACGTACTCAGAAGTAATATTCAAGGTCAAAAGCTGACCTCCTTTACCTTAAAGAACTTTAAAAATGTATTTTAAAAAGTCTGACCTGCTCAATAAAAACATTGTTCAATTGCTTGCTGGTTCAATAGACACGCGCGCACACACGCACACACACACACACACACACACACTCTCTCTCTCTCTCTCTCTCTCTCTCTCTCTCTCACTCAAATTCCCAAGAGATTTTTGGTGGTTACACTAATCCTTTAGATACTAAGAATCTGCTGGAAGTCAGCGTTTTTATCAAAGAATAAAAACAGCAATTTAAAAATTTAAAAAGTGTAATATTCCATATTTTTAAAGCAAGGGAGAAATGATTAAATAAAAAGTAGAGCAGTTCACTTTACCAAGCTTCTAAATATAACAGTTAGAATTTATTATAATTTAAAATTAAGTACACAAGTTTTCTATGAATATTTAACAATAATCACTTTGTCCACATTGTCATATATAATCAATTCTAATTCGACTCTCTAGGACTAGTTATTTAAATAAAAATTATTGAAGTTTCTTTCCTGCAATTGTCAGGTTAATAATTATATTTGCATAATATGGATCATTTCATTTTTATACTTTTTCTCTGAGATAATGCCTAGTAATTTATTTTTATTCAGTTTGACTGAACAGAAAAATCTGTTGGCATAACGTTAAACATGACTTATTCTGCACTACAGAAGACATGACAAGCCACACTAAAAATAATTTTTGGAGGATAATGAGGATCAATTGAAACAGCTGAAAAAGAATAAAAACTGTCAGAATAAATTTTGAGATAATACTGGAGTTATGTGTACATTCATTATGAGCAATATTATGTGTATATCCATCCTAAACATATGTAGTTTATAATTTAAAATGAATTTGAAGGGATCTTCATATAACTCAAAGGACTGGGTGCTTTGTTTCAGTAATTACTCACTTTCTTTTTCTGGAGAAAAATAAGATGCTGAGTTACCATGCTAAACAGAATAGATTTTTTTTTCTTTTAAATAGCATACTTTACTGTTACTTCTTATTTCTTTTACAGTATTACAAATTGTCAGCTTTCAAAATGATTATCGTTATTCATTTGTTCCCACAAAAAAGAACTTGAAATGGATGGTCCTCCATAAAGCTGTTCTCTGAGAAAAAAGTGCCTATTTATATGAATATTTAACCACCACGACGGAAATTTGACTTATAGTGTCCTAATTTCCAGAAATACCTTAAAGCAATTGGCCTGAAAGAAAAATACCACCTAAGTTATTTAGAAAGTATTACCTAGCTTATTATTTTCTTTTTTCTTTTGTGGTGCTGGGAATTGACTAAGTGCACTCTGACCACAGAATTGGCAGGAATTTCTATTTTCAAATTTTCTACAGGAAAAAGTTGGAAACTGTCTCTTCTGCAGTTAACATACATTGTCCCGTGCTGTATCATAAAAGCACAGTGTCTTACTTTATAGAATGAAAACGATATTGAGAGCTCACCAGTGCGTCTGATAAATGCACATCTTCCCCAGGATATTAACTGTACAACTGACAGAGGGAAAGAAAGCTCTTTGTTCAAATAGAAAAGAGTGCTTATTCTCCCTCAGGCTGCCATAAACAATGGCACAGAGATGGGGCGGTGTAAACAGCAGGCATTTATTTCTCACAGTTCTGAAGGCCAGGCAGTACAGAGTCCAAGTGGCAAGATTTAGTTCCCATTGAGGTCTTTCCATCTGTGAGACAAATGTCTTCTCACATATGTCACATGATGAAGAACACGGAACGCTACGCCATGGAACCCCATCCACATCTAATCACCTTCCAGTGTCACACACCAGAGGTCAGCACTTCAACCGAGGCACACTGGGGGGCACACGCACTCACTCTATAACAGGCATTTTAATGTTTTCGTCTTTTAATAGAGACCTCTGTAGATGTTCCTTTAAAACAGTATCTCAATGTTTTTCACGCGATGGCAGTAAACACAGGGAGAAGACGATGTCCGTGGACGACGTTGAGGAGCTTAAATGCTGAAATGATGGAGGAACTTCATGACAGTGAAGGAACAAGGATGTGATTAGGACACAGGTAAAGACTGTAAGCTGAAGAGTCCCTCTGAGCAGGGTGGCATGGACTGAAACTGGCTCTTATTGGCTATTCATATCCTACATTTAAGAAATTCCTAAATAGAGAAATTATCCAATTCACATCAGTTAATTATTTGGAAAAGATTTCCTTGTAGTGGGCTTACTTCTGCTGTGCAAATACTAATGAGTTATAATTCCTTAAGCAAAACTCGCATGGTATAGGTGATGTATTTTTAGTTAAAGGAGAAAGTGTGATTACAATGAAACACATACATAACTGTTACACTCAATTCAGAGTTACCCATAATAATAAATCAAAAAACACATTTTTACTCCTTATCATCACTTACCTATAAAAAAATGTGCCTGATCAATTCATTTTCTCATTAAGTTTGAACAGCTGGTGAAGTCGATTAGTCTAAGCTGAGTCTCTCTGGGATTGCTGAAAGTAAAAGGAAGCTTAAGAACCACTACTGGGTACAAGATCATCTGCGGAATGTGTTCTATAATGTGGTTTGCTCCCAAGCAGTTTCAGTATCATGGAAGAAAATGAGAGGTTAAGAATCTCTAGGTACAGCAACATATGTTTTTTAAAAAACCCTTTGGCAATTCCGATGCACACAGAATATACTTAAGAATATGTTTTGGAGCCAGCCGTGACAGTACACAACTGTCAAGTAGGATTCTGGAAGAGTAAAGCAGGAGGATAGCAAGTTTGTGCTAAGTCTGGACAATTTAGTGACTTAGTAAGACCTACTTTCAAAATAAAATTTTAAAAAATTTGTAAGGAAACTCATGATGTAACTCAGTTCAAAGGTCCTGAGGTCAATCTCCAGTTTGTTTTGGACTAAGATAATTTCTGAAAGATGGTATTGGGAATAAATATTTCCCTGAGCTTGAGTAACTAGACAGGCTTCTTCCTATAAACCTCAGATCTCCTTTGTCTTAGAGAATTCACCGCAGAAAATTTGCCACTGAAAAATGTTGCTTTCTTTGAGAGATCGATCTTCTCTAGGCTCTTGACACTACCCAATACTGCCTCTCTCATGGACCCGAGAACTGTATATTGGCAATCTTATCTATCATCATGTCAGATACAGTCCCTATTTCCCAGTCCCTGAGAGAGGGTGGCAGTCAAACCTCTTAAGAGGCAAAATTCAAAACATAAATATAAAACATAAAGAGGAAAATAGAAGATGGATAAATAGAAAGTAGAGAAGCTAAAATAATTTCCCAATTCCATTATTTCAAAAATATTTTACTATACATGATAATTTTTGTTATTTATACTACTAGCTTCTCTTATTTCATTGGAAAGAAATTTTGTGCTATTTTTGTTTCATCTTTGTAGGAAGGAATCTTTTCTGTTTCACTCTAATTAACTACTTTGAAGATGATAAACAGTGTACTAACTATTTTTACTCTCCTATTATCTTGCAATGAAATTTTGTTTAACAAATTTAAAAAAAAATTCACAGAGACCTTACTTCATTGAAAAACCTTCCCCCCTAATACCCTGTAGGACTTTTCCATTAGATCACCCAGTGCTTCAGTTACAATCATAGTTATTTTCAGAGAAAATGAATCCAGTGTCTGTCTCCTACTGCAATACAGTTCTTTCTTATTCATTAAACTAATTCCAGTGTAACTTTTCTTGATGCTTCTCATCCTTGTTCTCCAACCTTTAATATCTGTCCTAAAACCATACCTGTTCTCTACGCTTTCCTGCCAGTAACATTTTACCTGTTCAAAGCCTGAACTTAGCTTCAAACTCAGATTAGATAAAACTTGGGATGTGCAATGTTCCATAAAACAAAGCATACAGGGCTTACAAATTGTTTAATCATTAAGATACAGCTAATGTCTGCTCAGTACTTAAGATCTAAAGGCAAGTGTCCAATCACTACAAAAATAAGGGCACACAAAAGGCAGCATAAGATGGTTCTTAGAAGCAGTTTTGTATTAGAGTTTGGGTCTACTGTTTGTTAATGACATGATCTTGTCCAGTGACTTTTGGACATTAACTTAGTACTCTGTAAAAAGGCAATAATAAGTTATAATACAAAGAGTTTTGAGTGTTTGTATAAGAAATTCTAGTGGTTCTAATTGGATAGGTAGTGGTTAACATACATTCCCAAAGCCACTCAGCTGGAAGAACTAGAGACAAATATAGATTAAAGCCTCTTTCCTTCAATATTTAGTACACTGAAGCTAAAAACATGAATTAAATGTGCAGAGAACCTGGTATATCATTAGTATAACTTATAGAAAATTTCAGAGACTTGTAAAATATATAACATGTGGGTACCAAAACTAAGTTACAATAACTGTAAGAATCATATCACGGAAGATCCTATAATTGGAGAATACTAACATTTAAACATGAAAGATGGATGTACAGTATTTTAATAAGTTAAATAGGAAAAGGGTTCTTTTTCTATTTATTAATAATTTCAGCAAAGTTTTATAAGAAAAAGTACAAGAGAAAATATTGTACTTATTGATTATCTTATGGAGTATGCCTTATAAAATTTTTCAATTGCTATTTTATGCTGCAGTAACTTAGACATAGAAAGTATTTGTATTTATTTTTAAATAGATGACCTAATGCATAAGTAATGTTGATTCTATAGACAAATGATTACAGTGGTTGCAGATGGGGAATCCACTTTGGAGAACCCAGTTTTGGTTCCACTGAATAATGATTCCAAGATATAAACTGAAGCATAAAATAGTGTTGAGTAGGGAATTTGAGAGAAGTAGACAGAACAAAATATTATATATCAATTATAAATTATTGGTGAGTTGGATGGGTAGTGAAGGAAAAAAAGAGATCAAAGAAGACTTCCATATTTCTAACAACAGTTCAAAGTAAATTTATGGAGTTTTAAAAAATGAATATCAGATATAATAGTACAATTCAGTGTAGGGAGTAAATAAATTAATTCACCATGAAATAAATCTTCATTACAAAAAGTGAGGATATTTATCATGTGCAATACTTGGAAAAGAGGGGAGATGGGGAAAGGAGACAGAAGTGAAGAGAGAAAGAAAGAGAGAGAAAGAGAACTTTATTGTATGTCAGTAAAGCTGGTATATAATCTAAGAAGGGATGTCAAAATATAAATAAATTTAATTTAAATTATGTATTTCTATGCATACCTACTTAATAAATTTTATGGTTCTTCTAAACTTTACTGAGGCTGTCTTGAAGTCCCACAGGAAAGTAGGCCAGAGATTTATTTACCCATGGGATAAGAGAAAGATTACAGCAATAAACAATATGCATTGAAAGTTCTGACCACAAAAGACCAGAAGTTCCAGTAATATAGGTGCAGTTGATTTTCCTCAGTTAATCTATGCAGTTCTCAATCCTTCTTATACTGCTTTGCTTTTTGAATTTTGAGGGAAAAATAAATTCATTTTTGTTTTCTCTGAAATTTTTTTGAAAAAAATGAGTAACACAATATAAGCACTGGCAATTATTCTAAAGTGAGGGTGCTTTACTCATTTTAAGAAATACTCCAGTATTATATATGACATATTTGTATTGAAGATTAATTAATACGACCTGGATAGAGCTACCGCCTAGATGATGGATACCCATGCTAGGAAGAACTAATTTTATAAAACCCTACATTTAAATAGAAAGTCTAAATAAGTACATGCAGGATTACAGGATTATTTACTGCTCATCTGCCTTCTAAAAAACTACCAAAATTCAAAGTTACCAGCAGTGAAAATAAGGCTACACTTCAGGGACTCTTCTGTATAAATGACCACATGAACACTGAAGTTCCCCTGCTTTAACTAACACACATTCAGAAGCCTAGCATATTATTAAAACCTATTGTTAAAAACTTGCTTCAATGGCCCTAAAGCAAGGCCAGCAGACTGCTATAGCTGCTGGTTTCAAATAGGAGCCTAAAGAGAATTCTTTCTGTGGTCTGTTGGCCATTTCAGAACTTTGGAAAGGTAACGGTCAATTCATCAGAAAGAAATAGAAGGTGAGTGTGGCAGACTTTCGGAGGCCTGCAGGAGAGAGACCCTGGCGCTTCAGAACCTGCACCATGCGGTTGACTCGGGGTGCCTGGAGAACAAGGAGCTACTCCCCTCTCTGGGGAGTGGCTATGAGCCTGCTGGTGGGAGGGCTGAGAATCAAACATCTTATGTCATCCTGTTCCCCGGCCCATGTCCCTCCCACCCTTAGCAAGTGGGAGCCAGTTAACTATACATCTGGTGAAAAGATTGGCTATGTTATTTAGTATGAGTTCCCCATATGCAAAGATATGGACAGTCATTTGTAAGAAAACAAGAGACAATATGACAGATAGTGAAGATCTCTGGTTGTCTAGCTTTGAAATTTATGCTTTCTTATGTCCTGTTTTGTTGTGTTTAATTTTACCCCCTTTTAAAATAAATTTTTTTAAAAACTGGCAAAAAAAAAAACTTGCTTCAAAATTACTTCCCTCCATCAACTTTAGATATCTTAGAAAAATTAAATTCTGAAAAGCATATGGTTTGTATATCAATGCTATGTTTATAACAAATTGTATATGATAGGAGAGGAGTAACAATGTTAAAAAATTTGTCTTGATCTTGCATTAAATAAATATCAATCAAAGTACACACACACACACACACACATACATAAATATATATTTTCAAAATGGAATGCTAATGTGACCAAATTATCCAACTGCATTACATATATAAAACAACCACATTAAAGTAGGTGGGGAATTTGGAGCCAAACTACACAACATTGGAAAGGAATGCAGATTATAAAACAAAAGGGAAAAGTATCTATGCATATGCACTGAAGCTAAGAAATAAAGCTGTTTCCCACAGAGTACATGTTAATAATTCTTAATCGCTATGCCTTTATATTGGAATTAAACAATCAGTAGATGGTTACTGAAGTAGGAGTTACAGATAAGCAAGGGAAGGGCAAAGAGCGATTGATATGATAACACATAAGATCTAGAGACATCCGTAGGAAGTGCAATTTAGCTTAATGTCAATACAGATGATTACATATAGTGGTATTTATAGATATATGTGTGTATATAGGTTTGTAGACACATATATTTCCTTGTGTTCTCAGACAGGAACTTACTGCATAAAACATTATCCAAGATACATTAAATATTTTTCAAAATACATCATATGCTGTGTCATAAAGCATATTTCAGTATATTTAAAATTACTAGAATTATAGACAGTTTATCCTAAGACCACAGTGGAATGAAATCTGATTTTACTAAGAAATTTGGTAAATGTCAGTCTGACCTAATATTCCCATTGTTAGGGATATACTCATGAAAAACAAAAACATATTCTCACAAAATTTTGCACATGAATGTTTATAGTACATTATTCAGAGTGGCCAAAAGTAGAAACAACTGAAATGCTCATCACTGAAGAACATATAACTAAAATGTGCCATATTCATAAGTGGAATATTATTCAGCAACATGAAGCAGTAGCATTAATACATACTGTGGTGAAAACACTGTAAAAGAAGTTCACATATTACCTGATTCCATTTATGTGAACTTCCCCAAAAAAGAAAATCAGTAAAAACTGCTTACCAGTGACTTCTTAGCACAGGGAATGACTGGGAGAAATAGAAGATGACTAATTATGGTTACAGCATGTTTTTTATGGTGATGAAGTATTCTAAATGGTAACAAGCACAGTTCTGTGAATACAGTAGAAACCACTACATTCCATGAACTGAATGAATTTTATGTTATGCTAATTTTATGTAAATAAAGCATTAAATTTAGAGGGAAAGTAGAAATGCTGTTTAAATACATTTATTTTAAAATGACATACTCTGTGCATACTAGTTCTTCTAAAGTTTGTTGATGATATATTGGGAGACACAGAAAAACAGAACAGATTTCTGAATGGAACAAGAACCAAGAATGGGTTTTATGATTTTTAAAGACTATTTCATGACACATATAAATTAAACTACATTGAAATTTCAGTGCCTGATAAGTTTTATTGGAAAACAGTCACACTTGTTCATATACGATCTTCAGCAGCTTTTATGCTATGGTAGCAAAGTTACGTAGTTGTACCAGAGACTTAACGACTCACAGAGCCTGAAATATTTATTCTCTTGTTTTTACAGAAGAAAGAAAATTATTACGTGTTCCATTAACATGGAGTAGTCCACAAGAGAAGCAGTGTCTGTTCAATCAAGGCAACTCACTGAAGATGTAGGGAGATGCTGCTCTCAGGTCAAAAGAGCAGCAGACTAAGGACTCAGTGACCCTTTCTCACTCTTGCTCCTCATCCCTGCCAGAACCCACTTTCTACAAATGCCTCCTTCAGTCTCTTTAGTGATTTACCTATGTTTTTTTCTTTTTGTACTGGGGATTGGACTCACAAGCTCATGCCTGCCAGGCAGGCTCTTCTAAGTCTTTAAAATGAAATAGAAACTCTCCAAAAACATGCAAAAATCATTCATTTTGAAAACAAACATTCCATAGAATTCAAGGTTAAGAATCTAAACTACAAAGAAAATACAACTTAAATTGAAAAAAAAAACCTACACTGTTAAAATGTAATAATTTAGTACTTTGAGGGTAATGCTGGCAGATGGCTGCATTTAATTATAAAGTAGAAAAATGTTGAAGTTCTCTATCTCTTTATGACTGAAACCGCTATAGAGAACAATGAGTAGATTCCTTTCAAAACTAAAAATAGACCTACCATATGATCCAGTTGCCCCACTTCTGAGTAGCTAGCAAAGGAAAGGATCTCAGCCTGCCAAGAGGTGCTGCATGCCCGTGCCCATGCTTACCACAGCCACACTCAATAACTGGCGCATGGAATTAGTCTAGGCACCCACCGGTACATGAATGTACTAAGAAACAAAATGAGAAGCAAAGATTAATTTGTGAAGTCAAAAAAAATTTTTTTTGCTTTATTTTGTTTTTGCTTTAATTTTTTGAGATAGGGTCCCTAGGCTGGTCAGTCTTAAACTCATGCGCTCAAAGAATACTCTCACCTTTGACTTCCATGTGACTGGTACTACAAGAATGCACCACCCCAACTGGCTCATCTTCCACAGTTCTAAAGAAGTTTCAAAATGTATTTCTACCTATAGACTTCAAAGAATTATAAAATACAGTATTTGACTTAAATATTTATCTACTGGCATAGGTACTAATTAATACACTGTAATATGAAAATTCACTTATTTTTATGTTGAAAATCCTCACTTAATATCATTTTATTGAAACTAAAAAATCTTGCCTCCAGTAAATTCTCAAGAATAGCAGCTGAGGTTAACTGTTCTAATAATTGGTAGAAATAAATGACAGAGAGATGACAAATTCAACACTACTAATTGATGTGAAAAAAAACTTCTCCTTACTACTTTTACAAAAACAAGCTAGTCAGTATACTTGGATTAGCTTCAGTTTTCAAAAATCTGCATAAGACTTTCAGGCTATTGAATGATTAATTATCTGCATTAAAAAGTTAAGGTTGAAATTCTTCACAATCCACAAAATAAAACCATTGCTGAATTTCTGGTAGTTTCAAAACGATTGGTACTTCATTTCTATTTTATTTTAATTTGTTTGGTATCAGGGATCAAACTCATGACCTCATGCTTGCCACGCAGGCACTTGTGCCACTGAGCTAGATCCCTGCCTCATTTCTATTTTAAATGAATTTTTTTTTACTGTATAAAATAAAATTTGAAAACCAGAAGTTTGTAAACAGTCTACATAACTTTGGTATACTCTACAGTACTTAGGTAGCATATAGATTACTGTAACTGTCTAAACTGTATCTTGAATCTACATAGATGACTGTAAGGCACTTCTTGCCATAGTCCAGTCTCTCCTCCAGTTTATTAAGCCATCATACATTCCACTATATTTAGGGAGTTCAGGTACAAGGAAAGCGACACTCTAGTTTCACAACAGAAGCAATAAAACTGCTATTAATAAGTTTTAAGTTGTTTAAATTATCTTTTGAGCACTGAAGAATGTTTAATAAAACACAGTTTAAGCATGCTATAAAACATGTGGAAAATACTGCCTGTTTATCTTGACACTTTGGTTGTCTAACCTAATAGAATGTTCAAACGCTTAACATTTGATAATTAATTTACTACTTAACTTCAATTCCAATGCAGAATTCTAATTTGACTAAGGCATAGTGACAAATCCACAAATTAAATTGTATCTCGAGCACAAGGCATCTCATCTATTCATGAATATAACAGTCACTTCTTGAAGCACATGGGTTTAAATGAAAATCTTCTAGAATTAAAACTCCTGCACTTGGAAAGTTTTAGACAAATCATCTATCTAACTGTAAAAAATCCAGGATGAAGTTGCAGAAGTTTTGGTGGGTGGCACATGTATGAACTAAGAAAAGCTTTAAATTGATTTTTGACTCAGATTTTGTTCATATATGCTCTGTAGGTCAGATAATTCTTAACTATTACTTTAAGTAAAAGATGCTTCATAAGTGTCTTAAGCCTAAAGATTAGAACTACTCACAAATCAGTATTTTCTGGTCTTGGTGATACCAGTATCAGAACTAAACACTGATAAATACCCAAACAAAATAGTAACACCAAAGAGACATGAATAGTTTCAAAAGGAAATTGTTTTTCTTTAGTGGACTATCAAAATAGTGTCTCAAAACTATGAAAGTGTAACTATTTTTTAAAACCATTAAAAAAATTTGCTTTTATTGAAAAGCAGAAACAAATGCGTAAACTCAATGGATCATTTCTATAGCATGGGGATTGTAGTCAATGCCAATATCTTCTCCATATATGCACTGACAATAAGTCATCACAAAAGTTACAACCATGTAAGGAAAGGAGTACATTTGTTAGTTATATTTAATTGTTCCATAATGTGTTGATACTTCAAAACACTGTATTAAACATGATAAGTGCATAAATTTCATCAATTTACACAAATACATGTGGAAAGAATTTCAATCAAACATTTACTTTATTATGACTATGTCTCATTTTATAAGCTTTTCATAATAGTATTTTTAAGATTAAGATCTGGCTTCTTATGTTTCACAGCTTCTGGTTTTGCCCAGGTTCATTGTGGAAGATGTGGACCTAAATTGCATCAACACTGAGAAACAGGGTTTTTGCTAAATAACCTGTGAGAATCAAGAGGAATTTTATATCACACGCCAAAAAATAACCAATAATTTCACCAACCAAAGCTGTACAATTGTGAAAAACACGAAATTCCTATCCATGAAGCCTCTAAATTCTGTTTTGCTCTCAGATCTTCCTAGCCAGGCTCTTCCCTTTCTCTTTCCCTTGTCAAAATTAACTGTTTTTCTGTCTCCATTCTCACAGATCAAGATCATCACCCCTGACAAAAAAAAAATACAAAAGCTTCGGCTACCAAAATGTACCTCAGGAAGCATCAAGAAGCTTGTGTGGATTTATGAGACAGTACATTTTAATCACCACTCCAAAAGTAACGTTTGAAAATATTTTAGCACACTTTTCTAGCTTGCCTTTATACATTTCTAATAATTCCCTTTTACACATAACATTTAATAACATCTCCCTAGGTATCTAGTGATCAAAGTCTCAGTTTTCATAATTCTATGTAGGTCCAGTGTATAACTTCAGCATAATTTATTTAATTGCTCTTTTACACGGAATTTTAGTTACTTTCCGTTGTATGAGTAGTGAAAATCAATCAGTGAAACATTCTTGAGTCTAAATATTTTCTTCTGTTTCTTTTATTCTAATTTTCTTAGTCTGGCTATTAAGTAACTATGCATTTATTTTCGCTGTCGAAGATTCTCTTTTTCAACCTTTATATGCATTTAAATATGTTAGTATATTTCATATCATTTTATGTTCTATTAATCATATCATAAATATTTGAACAAAATTCACCTCTCATGTCCAACAAAATGTCTTAAAAATGAGTAGCATTCTTTTTCTCAAACCATTATATTATTAGTATTTTCTAAAGAAGATTTTAAATTCATCATATCTGGCTCATAAATTTCTGCATTTCCTTTTCAACAGACAAATAGTAGTAATCTTGAAGGAAGAACCTTCTATGAAATGCAGGGTGGTTAGTACAAATGTGACCAGTAAAAGACACATTTTCATCTGATAATTTGTAAAATTATCATTAAGTCTATCAATGATAAGACTGCCTGACATAATTCCATTAAGTATAAGAAAGTTTCAGCACATAATTTCGAGAGAATATACCACATCAATGTCTTCTACTGAGTTCATTCTACCATGTGTTCCTGTAATGTAGTATGACTTTAACTTTAGTACACACTTTGATGTTATGAGGAATTTTTGTGTTTTCCCTTTAGCCAAAGAGACAATCCAAAGGAAACATTATTACCATGCCAAGTGTGCATGAATATTCTGCCCATTTAATCTTGACATAAAATTTCTGAACAGAATCGTAATATATCAACTCTCATCACCTAATTAGGATTTCAGGCAACAATAACAATGTTGTTAATTAAATAATGTCTCAAAACATTTAAACCAAAAACAGTGCTTTCTAAGTAACTAAGGTATTTCTAATACATGACTATAACAGAGGAGGCTGCTTACAAAGAAGATCAGAAAAATAAACAGAAAGACAATCAACATGAGAAGAGAAGTAACACAGACGGAGAGCACAGGACTTTCCAAACAAAATGGAGATGGAAGAAGAAAGACAACAAGAAAGTACAGAGGGAGTGAGGAGATGCAGTAAAGAATTGAGGCATTTTGGTGCTCTAGTGTTCACTGTATAATTTTGAAATAGGTTATTTTAAATTTTTACTATATTGGAAACAAATTCTCAGTTTTTCAGACCAGCAATACTTTCCTAAAATTAAGTAGCACTGATAAGCATCCCTTCTTTCTAAGCAAATCTGATCATCTTTATGTCAAGTAATAATACTACTCTGAATTATTTAAAGTCACTGTAATGCACAAATGGAAATTAATCTGTCAGCAGCCAACACACAGAACCACGCAGGGAAAGTTAAGAGTCAAACCTTGCCACCTGATATGTAAATATATAATATGGCCTAAGGAAGGGAGCCCTCAAGATTTCTACCTACTTTGGCCTCCAAGAGTGTTTCTGGTTTAATATTTTGATCTTTGATCCATTTGGACTTTAGTTTAGTACATGGTGATAGGCATCGGTCTAGTTTTAGTTTTCGGCATATGGAGAGCAATTTTTCCAGCACCACTTATTAAAGACACTATCTTTCTTCCAGTGGGTGTGTTTGGCCTTTTAACAAAGATAAGGGGCCTTATGTTTGTAGTTCAGTTGTATCTTCTAATCTGTTCCATTGATCTTCAGATCTGTTTTTATCCCACTACCATGTTGATTTTATTACAGCAGTTTTGTAGTGTAACTTCAAGTCAGGTATTGTGATGCCTCCTGCTTTGCCTTCATTGCTTAGAATTGCCTTCGCTATTCTAGGTCTCTTCTGGTTCCAGATGAATTTTAGAGTGCTTTTGCTAGATCTATGAGGTATGCTAGTGGTATTTTGATTGGAATTGCATTAAATCTGTATAACAATTTTGGGAGCATGGCCATTTTCACAATATTTTTTCTTCCTATCCATGAACAAGGAATGTCTTTCTATTTTCTGAGGTCCTCTTCAATTTCTTTTTCAGGGCATTATAATTTTCCCTGAATAGATCTTGTATTTCTTTTGTTAGGTTGATTCTTAAGTATTTCATATTTTTTCAATGCTGTTATGAAGGGTGTGGCTTATTCCTCTGTCAGTGATTTTTTTGTTAATACATAGGAATGCTATTGATTTTTGAGTATTGACTTTGTATCCAGCCACATTACTGAATTTATTTATTATACCTAGGAGTCTTTCAATGGAGTTTTGGGGGTCTTCTGTGTACAGTATCATGTCATATGCAAATAATGATAATTTAACTTCCTCTTTTCCTATCCTTACTTCCTTTATTTCTGTCTCTTGTCTAAGTGTTCTGGCTAGTATTTACAGCACTATGTTGAAAGGAGTGCTGATAATGGACAGCCTTGTCTTATGCCTGATTTTAGTGTAAAGGATTTCAGTTTTTAGCCACTTATTATGGTGCTGGCTGTTGGTTTGTCATAGATGGCCTTCATCATATTGAGGTAAAGACCATCTATTCCAATTCTCTGTAAGGTTTTATCATAAGTAAGTGTTGGACCTTATCTAAAGCTTTTCTGCATGTATAGAGATGATCATGTGATTCTTATTTTTGGCTCTATTTATATGGTGGATTACATTTATTGATTTACATATGTTGAACCATCCCTGCATTCCTGGGATGAATCCCACTTGGTCATAGTGTATAATCTTCTTGATGATTTGCTGCATTCTGTTTGGCAAAATTTTATTGAGAATTTTTGCATCTATGTTCATTAGGGAGATTGCCCTGTAGTTCTCTTTTTCAGTTGGGTCTTCCTCAGGTTTGCGTACTAGAGTAATATTTGCTTTCAGGAATGAGTTAGGAAGAATTGTTTCCCTTTCAATTTCATTGATGAGTTTGAGGAGTGTTGGCATTAAGTCTTCTTTGAATTTCTTGCAGAATTCTACAGTAAATTCATCTGGGCCTGGGCTCTTGTTTGTTGGTAAGGATTTAATTACATTTTCAATTTAATTAATTGAAATTGGGTTATTCAACAGTTTTACATCTTCTTGACCCAGCTTTGGTAATTCATATGTTTCTAGGAATCTGTCCATTTCTTCTGTGTTATAGAGCCTATGAGAATAGAGCTTTTCAAAATAGGTATTGATGATCTTCTGTATTTCCACAGAGTCTGTATTGATATCACTATTTTCATTCCTTGTGGCATGAATTTGAGGTTTTTTTTTCTCTTTCCTTTTTTAAATAAGTTGGGCTAGCGGTTTATCAATTTTATTTATTCTTTCAAAGAACCAACTCTTTGATTCATTGATTCTTTGTATTTTTTTCTTAGTCTCTATTGCACTGATTTCTTCTCTGATCTTTATAATTTCCTCCCTTCTTTTGGCTTTGGGCTTGACTTGCTATTCTTTTTCTAGATGTTTGAGGTGTAGTATCAGGTTGTTTATTTGTTTTCATTTTGTTTTCCTGTTGTGGAAATTCACTGCAATAAATTTTTCTCTGAGGACTGCTAATTCATGAATAAGAATCAAACTGCATGGGAAATACTTCCCAGAACCAATAACTGGGACCACGTCTTATTAAAGAGTTTCTGCATGTCAAAAGAAATCTCCACCATAGTGAAAAGAAAACCCACAAATTGGGAAAAAAATCTTAGTGAACTGTCCCTCAGACACAGGACCTCTGTCTAGAACATGTAAAGAATTTTAAAAAAAATCAGACCCCCAAAATTCAAAGACCCAATCCAAAAATGGACATCTGAGATGAATACACAGTTCTCAGATGAAGATATATGAATGGCAGACAAATACGTGAAAAAATGTTCAGCATCATTACTCGTTAGAGAAATGCAAATTAAAACAACACTGAGATTCCATCTCACCCCAGAAAGAATGGCCAGGATAAAAAAAAATTACCACCAACAAATGCTGGAGAGGCTGTGGGGAAAAAGGAACTCTTCTGCATTGTTGGTAGGAGTGTAGACTGGTGCAAACACTGTGGAGATCAGTCTGGAAATTCATCAAAAAGCTGGGATTGGAGGTCTCATTTGACCCAGCTATTCCACTTCTGGGCACATTCTCAGAAGAACCGAAACATCATACCACAGTGATATATGTGCACCCAGTTTATAGCAGCACAATTTGTAATAGCCAGATCTTGGAAACAACCTAAGTGCCCAACAACTGAGAAATGAATAAAAAGATGTGGTATTTTTATGCAATGGAATACTACTCAGCTATAAAGAATGATCACATTGAGATATTTATAAATAAATGGATGCAACTTGAGACCATACTCAGAAGC